>CANSZD010001220.1:0-170074 GCA_947648045.1 Beta corolliflora
CTACATTGAACGTGAAAAGTGTTTTTGGAAAACACTTATCTCGGATAACATTTTCAATTGATTCTTGCGCCTAAAGTGGTCTTTTTCCATGCTCGACATATTCCTCAAGATCGGAAGTGGAAAAAAATGAAGTCGGATTTTCGTTCAAGTTGTGCCTTTGCATTGATGCTCTAAATCGTTTTTGGCATAAACTCTTATTTCAGAAAAACATTTCTAAAAATTCTTGCGGCTAAAGTGGCATTTTTCCATGCACAACAAATTCCTCAAGTCCGAATGGGAATAATAATTTGAAGTCGGATTTTTCGTACTAGTTGTGTCTTATATTGAAGCGAGAAAAGTGTTTATGGCATAACTCTTGGCCCGAAAAAATTTCTAAACTATTCTTGTGTTTAAAGTGGTTTTTTCCATGCTCCAAAGCTACGTCACGTCGGAATGTGGAACAAATGAAGTTGGATTTTTTCGTGCAAGTAGTGCCCTACATTGAACGTGAAGAGTATTTTGCCCATAACTCTTATCTCGGAATACATTTATGATTGATTCTTGCGCCTAAAGTGGTATTTTTACATGCTCAAATATTCCCCAAGTCCGAATTGGAAAAAAAATGAAGTCGGATTTTCGTACTAGTTGTGCCCTACATTGAAGTGAAAAGTGTTTTTGCATAACTCTTGGCACGAAAAACATTTCTTAACGATTTTTGCGCCTAAAGTGGATTTTATCCATGCTCCACAACTCTGTCATGTCAGAATGTGGAAAAAATGAAGTTGGATTTTTCGTGCAAGTAGTGCCCTCCATTGAACGTGAAAAGTATTTTTCCCAAAACTCTTATCTCGGAAAACATTTCGATTGATTCTTGCGCCTAAAGTGGCATTTTTTAATGCACGCTGATTCCTCACGTCCAGAATGGGAAAAATTTAAAGTCAGATTTTTCGTACTAGTTGTGCCCTAGATTGAAGGCGAAAAGTGTTTATGGCATAGCTCTTGGCGAAAAACATTTCTAAACGATTCTTGTGTCTAAAGTGGTTTTTATCCATGCTCCAAAGCTCCGTCACGTTAGAATGTGGAAAAAATGAAGTTGGATTTTTCGTGCAAGGAGTGCCCTACATTGAACGTGTAGAGTATTTTGCCAATAACTCTTATCTCGGAAAACATTTATGATTGATTCTTGCGCCTAAAGTGGCGTTTTTCCATGCTCGACATATTCCTCAAGTCAGAATGGGAAAAAAATGAAGTCGGATTTTTTTGTACTAGTTGTGCCCTTCATTGAAGTGAAAGTGTTTTTGGCATGACTCTTGGCACTAAAAACATTTCTAAATAATTCTTATGCCTAAAGCAATTTTCCCATGCTCCCGACTCCAGTCACGTCGGAATGTGGAAAAAATGAAGTTGGATTTTCGTCAAGTAGTGCCCTACATTGAACGTGAAGAGTATTTGCCCATAACCCTTATCTCGGAAAACATTTATGATTGATTCTTGCGCCTAAGGTGGCGAGTTTTCCATGCTCGACATATTTTCTCAAGTCCAAATGGGAAAAAAATGAAGTCGGATTTTCGTACTAGTTGTCTTTGAAAAGTGTTTTTGGCATAACTCTTGGCATGAAAAACATTTCTAAATGATTCTTGTGCCTAAAGTGGTTTTTTTCCATGCTCCACAACTCGAGTCACGTCGGAATGTGGAAAAAATGAATTTGGATTTTTAAGTGCAAGTCGTGCCCTACATTGAACGTGAAAAGTATTTTCCCATAACTCTTATTTCGGAAAACATTTTGATTGATTCATGCGCCTAAAGTGGCATTTTCCATGCTCGGCAAATTCCTCAAGTCCGAGATGGGGAAAAAATGAAGTCGGATTTTTCGTTCTAGTTGTGCCCTACATGGAGGCGAAAAGTGTTTTTGGCATAACTCTTGGCCCGAAAAACATTTCTAAACGATTCTTGTGCCTAAAGTGGTTTTTTCCATGCTCCACAACTCCGTCGAGTCGGAATGTGGAAAAAATGAAGTTGGATTTTTCGTGCAAATAGTGCCCTACATTGAACGTGAAAAGTATTTTTCTCTTAACTCTTATCTCGGAAAACATTTCTAATTGATACTTGCGCCTAAAGTGGCATTTTTCATGCTCAACGGATTCCTCAAGTCCGAATGGAAAATAAATGAAGTCGGATTTTTCGTACTAGTTGTGCTTTACATTGAATCCCGAAAAGTGTATTTGGCATAACTCTTAGCGGAAAAACATTTCTAAACGATTCTTGTGCCTAATGTGGTTTTTTTTCCATGCTCCACAATTCAGTCACGTCGGAATGTGGAAATAATGAAGTTGGATTTTTCGTGCAAGTAGTGCCCTACATTGAACGTGAAACGTATTTTCCCATAACTATTATTTCGGAAAACATTTCGATTGATTCTTGCGGCTAAAGTGGCATTTTCCATGCACAACAAATTCCTCATGTCCGAATGGGAATAATTTGAAGTCGGATTTTTCGTACTAGTTGTGCCCTATATTGGAAGGTGAAAAGTGTTTATGGAATAACTCTAGGCCCAGAAAAACATTTCCTAAACGATTCTTGTGTCTAAAGTGGTTTTTTCCATGCTCCAAAGCTCAGTCACGTCGGGATGTGGAACAAATAAAGTTGGATTTTTTCGTGCAAGTAGTGCCCTACGTTGAACGTGAAGAGTATTTTGCCCATAACTCTTATCTTGGAAAACATTTATGATTGATTCTTTCGCCTAAAGTGGCATTTTTCCATGCTCAAATATTCCCCAAGTCCGAATTGGAAAAAAATGAAGTCGGATTTTTCGTACTAGTTGTGCACTACATTGTATGGAGAAAAGTGTTTTTGGCATGACTCTTGGACCGAAAAACATTTCAAAACGATTCTTGAAGTGCCCTACATTAGCCTAAAAAATATTTCTTAACTAGCCTTGAGCTTTAGATGGTTTTTCGATGCTCCACGGATCCATCACGTCAGGAATGTGGAAAAGTTGAAGTTGAATTTTTCGTACAAGTAGTGCCATACAGTGAAAGTGGAAAGTATTTTGCCCATAACTCTTATCTCGGAAAACATTTCGGATTGATTCTTGCACAAAGTGGCATTATTCCATGCTCAACATATTCCTCAAGTCCGAAGAAGAAAAAAATGTAGTTGGATTTTTCTTACTAGTTGTGCCCTCCAGTGATCTTTGAAAAGTGTTTTTGGCATAACTCTTAGACCGAAAAACATTTCTAAACGATTCTTGTGCCTTAAATGGTTTTTTTCCATGCTCCACACCTCCGTCACGTCAGAATGTGGAAAAAATGAAGATGAATTATTCGTACAAGTCGTGCCCTACATTGAACGTGAAAATGATTTTGCCCATAACTTTATCTAGGAAAACATTTCTAATTGATTATTGCGCCTAAAGTGACATTTTTCCAGGCTCAACATATTTTTCAAGTCCGAATGGGAAAAAATGAAGTCGGATTTTTCGTTCCAGTTGTGCCGTACATGGATGCTCTAATGTGTTTTTGGCATAACTCTTAGCCCGAAAAACATTTCTAAAAGATTTTTGTGCCTAAAATGGTTTTTTTCCACGCTCCACAGCTCCGTCACGTCAGAATGTAGATAAAATAAAGTTGGATTTTTCGTACAATTAGTGCCCTACATTGAACGTGAAAAGTATTTTGCCCATAGCTCTTATCTCGGAAAACATTTCTGATTGATTCTTGCGCCTAAAGTGGCATTTTTCCAGGCTCAACATATTTCGCAAGATCGAATGGGAAAAAAATGAAGTCGGATTTTTCGTTCCAGTTGTGCCCTCCATTGATGCTCTAAAGTGTTTTTGCCATAACTCTTAGCCCGAAAAACATTTCTAAAAGATTCTTGTGCCTTAAATGGTTTTTTTTCACTCTCCACGGCTCCGTCAAGTCGGAATGTTGAAAAAATAAAGTTGGATTTTTTAGTACAAGTAATTCCCTACATTGAACGTGAAAAGTATTTTGCCCAAAACTCTTATGTCGGACAACATTTCTAATTGATTCTTGCGCCTAAAGTGGCATTTTTCCAAGATCAACATATTCCTCAAGATCGAATGGGAAAAAAACGAAGTTGGATTTTTCGTTCCAGTTGTGCCCTCCACTGATGCTCTAAAGTGTTTTTACCATAACTCTTAGCCCGAAAAACATTTCTAAAAGATTCATGTGCCTAAAATGGTTTTTTTCCACGCTCCACGGCTCCGTCACGTCAGAATGTGGAAACAATAAAGTTGGATTTTTCGTACAAGTAGTTCCCTACCTTGAACGTGAAAAGTATTTTGCCCAAACTCTTATACGGGAAAACATTTCTAATTGATTCTTGCGCCTAAAGTGGCATTTTTCCAAGATCAACATATTCCTCAAGATCGAATGGGAAAAAAAATGAAGTCGGATTTTTCGTTCCGGTTGTGCCCTCATTGATGCAATAAAAGTGTTTTTGCCATAACTCTTTGCCCGAAAAACATTTTTAAAAGATTCTTGTGCCTTAAATGGTTTTTTCCACGCTCCACGACTCCGTCAAGTTAGAATGTGGAAACAATAAAGTTGGATTTTTTCGTACAAGTAGTTCCCTACATTAAACGTGAAAAGTATTTTGCCCAAAACTCTTATGTCGGGAAAACATTTCTAATTGATTCTTGCGCCTAAAGTGGCATTTTCCAGGCTCAACATAATCATCAAGTCCGAATGGGAAAAAAATAAAGTCGGATTTTTCGTTCCGGTTGTGCTTTTTGCATTGATTCTCTAAAGTGTTTTTGGCATAACTCTTAGGCAGAAAAACATTTCGAAAAGATTCTTGTGCCTAAAATGGTTTTTTCCACGCTCCACAGCTCAGTCGAGTTAGAATGTGGATAAATAAAGCTGGATTTTTCGTACAAGTAGTGCCCTACGGTGAAAGTGGAAAGTATATTTTTCCCATAACTCTTATCTCGGAAAACATTTCGATTGATTTTTGCTAGAGTTGATCAACTCCGGCCCGGCCCGGCCCGGTTTTGGGCGGGCTTGGGCGGTTTTTTGGGCGGGCTTTGGACAAGCCCAAAAAAGAGGTTTTTAGTCTAATTTTTGGGCCGGCCCGTTTGGCCCGAAAATGCCCGCTCAGCCGGCCCGAAATAACGGGCTTTGGGCACATTTTTTTGTCTCGGATTTGGCCCGGCCCGGTTAATGGGCAAATTTTTTGTGGCTCGGCCCGGCCCGGCCCATGATCACCTCTAATTCTTGCACAAAGTGGGCATTATTCCATGCTCAATATATTCCTCAAGTCCGCATGAGAAAACAATGTAGTCGGATTTTTCTTACCAGTTGTGCTCTCCATTGATGCTGAAAAGTGTTTTTGGCATAACTCTTAGACCGAAAAACATTTCTAAACGATTCTTGTGCCTAAAATGGTTTTTTTCCATGCTCCACACCTCCGTCACGTCAGAAGGTGGAAAAAATGAAGATGAATTTTTCGTACAAGTCGTGCCCTACATTGAACGTGAAAATGATTTTGCCCATAACTTTATCTCGGAAAACATTTCTATTTGATTATTGCGCCTAAAGTGACATTTTTCCAGGCTCAACATATTCTTCAAGTCCGAATGGGGAAAAAATGAAGTCAGATTTTTCGTTCCAGTTGTGCCCTTCATTGATGCTCTAATGTGTTTTTGACATAACTCTTAGCCCGAAAAACATTTCTTAAAGATTTTTGTGCCTAAAATAGTTTTTTTCCACGCTCCACAGCTCCGTCACGTCAGAATGTGGAAACAATACAGTTAAATTTTTCGTACAAGTAGTTCCCTACATTGAACGTGAAAAGTATTTTGCCCAAAACACTTATCTCGGATAACATTTTCAATTGATTCTTGCGCCTAAAGTGGCATTTTTCCATGCTCAACATATTCCTCAAGATCGAATGGAAAAAAAATGAAGTCGGATTTTTCGTTGAAGTTGTGCCCTGCATTGATGCTCTAAAGTGTTTTTGGCATAACTCTTAGCCCGATAAACATTTCTAATAGATTCTTGTGCCTTAAATGGTTTTTTTCCACGCTCCACAGCTCCGTAAAGTCAGAATGTGGAAAAAATAAAGTTGAATTTTTCGTACAAGTAGTTCCCTACATTGAACCTGAAAAGTATTTTGCCCAAAACTCTTATGTCGGAAAACATTTCTATTTGATTCTTGCGCCTAAAGTGGCATTTTTCCAGGCTCAACATAATCATCAAGTCCGAATGGGAAAAAATGAAGTCGGATTTTTTCGTTCCAGTTGTGCTCTCCATTGATGCTCTAAAGTGTTTTTGCCATAACTCTTAGCCCGAAAAAACATTTCTAAAAGATTCTTGTGCCTTAAATGGTTTTTTTCCACGCTACACGGCTCCGTCAAGTCAGAATGTTGAAAAAATAAAGTTGGATTTTTCGTACAAGTAGTTTCCTACATTAAACGTGAAAAGTATTTTTCCCAAAACTCTTATGTCGGACAACATTTCTAATTGATTCTTGCGCCTAAAGTGGCATTTTTCCAGGCTCAACATAATCCTCAAGTCCGAATGGGAAAAAAATAAAGTCGGATTTTTCGTTCGAGTTGTGCCCTGCATTGATGCTCTAAAGTGTTTTTGGCATAACTCTTAGCCCGAAAAACATTTCTAAAAGATTCTTGTGCCTAAAATGGTTTTTTCCACGCTCCACTCAGTCAAGTTAGAATGTGGATATATAAAGTTGGATTTTTCGTACAAGTAGTTCCCTACAGTGAAAGTGGAAAGTATTTTGCCCATAACTCTTATCTCGGAAAACATTTCTGATTGATTCTTGCTAGAGCTGATCAACTCCAGCCCGCCCACCGGGCTTGGCTCGGCCCGGCCCGGTTTTTGTGCGGGCTTGGGCAGTTTTTTTTGGGCGGGCTTTGGACAAGCCAAAAAAGAGGTTTTAGTCTAATTTTTTGGCCCGGCCCGTTTGGCCCGAAAAAGCCGCTCGACCCGGCCCGAAATAACGGGCTTTGGGCACATTTTTTTGGCTCGGATTTGGGCCCTGCCCGGACAATGGGCAAATTTTTTTTGGCTTGGCCCGGCCCGGCCCATGATCATCTCTAATTCTTGCACAAAGTGGCATTATTCCATGCTCAACATATTCCTCAAGTCCGAATGAGAAAAAAATGTAGTCGGATTTTTCTTACCTGTTGTGCCCTCCATTGATGCTGAAAAGTGTTTTTGGCATAACTCTTAGACCCAAAAACATTTCTAAACGATTCTTGTGCCTAAAATGGTTTTTTTCCATGATCCACACCTCCGTCACGTCAGAAGGTGGAAAAAATGAAGATGAATTTTTCGTACAAGTCGTGCCCTACAGTGAAAGTGGAATGTATTTTGCCCATAACTCTTATCTCGGAAAACATTTCTGATTGATTCTTGCTAGAGCTGATCAACTCCAGCCCGGCCCGGCCCGATTTTTGGGCGAGCTTGGGGGTCGGTTTTTTGGGCGGACTTTGGACAAGCCAAAAAGAAATTTTAGTCTAATTTTTTGGCCCGGAAAAGCCCGATCGGCCCGTCCCGAAATAACGGGTTTTGGGCACATTTTTTTAGCTCGGATTTGGTCCCGACCCGGTCAATGGGCAAATTTTTTTGGTTCGGCCCGGCTCGAACCCGGCCCATAATCACCTCTAATTCTTGCACAAAGTGGCATTATTCCATGTTCAACATATTCCTCAAGTCCGAATGAGAAAAAAATGTAGTCGGATTTTTCTTACCAGTTGTGCCCTCCATTGATGCTGAAAAGTGTTTTTGGCATAACTCTTAGACCGAAAAACATTTCTAAACGATTCTTGTGCCTAAAATGGTTTTTTTCCATGCTAAACACCTCCGTCACGTCAGAAGGTGGAAAAAATGAAGATGAATTTTTCGTACAAGTCGTGCCCTACATTGAACGTGAAAATGATTTTGCCCATAACTTTATCTCGGAAAACATTTCTATTTGATTATTGCGCCTAAAGTGACATTTTTCCAGGCTCAACATATTCTTCAAGTCCGAATGGGGAAAAAATGAAGTCGGATTTTTCGTTCCAGTTGTGCCCTGCATTGATGCTCTAATGTATTTTTGGCATAACTCTTAGCCCGAAAAACATTTCTAAAGGATTTTTTTGCCTAAAATGGTTTTTTTCCACGCTCCACAGCTCCGTCACGTCAGAATGTGGAAACAATACAGTTGAATTTTTCGTACAAGTAGTTCCCTACATTGAACGTGAAAAGTATTTTGCCCAAAACACTTATCTCGGATAACATTTTCAATTGATTCTTGCGCCTAAAGTGGCATTTTTCCATGCTCAACATATTCCTCAAGATCGAATGGAAAAAAAATGAAGTCGGATTTTTCGTTCAAGTTGTGCCCTGCATTGATGCTCTAAATTGTTTTTGGCATAACTCTTAGCCCGAAAAACATTTCTAAAAAATTCTTGCGGCTAAAGTGGCATTTTTCCATGCACAACAAATTCCTCAAGTCCGAATGGGAATAATAATTTGAAGTCGGATTTTTCGTACTAGTTGTGTCTTATATTGAAGCAGAAAAGTGTTTATGGCATAACTCTTGGCCCGAAAAAAATTTCTAAACTATTCTTGTGTTTAAAGTGGTTTTTTTCCATGCTCCAAAGCTCTGTCACGTCAGAATGTGGAACAAATGAAGTTGGATTTTTCGTGCAAGTAGTGCCCTACATTGAACGTGAAGAGTATTTTGCCCATAACTCTTATCTCGGAATACATTTATGATTGATTCTTGCGCCTAAAGTGGTATTTTTACATGCTCAAATATTCCCCAAGTCCGAATTGGAAAAAAATGAAGTCGGATTTTTCGTACTAGTTGTGCCCTACATTGAAGCTGAAAAGTGTTTTTTGCATAACTCTTGGCCTGAAAAACATTTCTTAACGATTTTTGCGCCTAAAGTGGATTTTATCCATGCTCCACAACTCTGTCATGTCAGAATGTGGAAAAAATGAAGTTGGATTTTTCGTGCAAGTAGTGCCCTCCATTGAACGTGAAAAGTATTTTTCCCAAAACTCTTATCTCGGAAAACATTTCTGATTGATTCTTGCGCCTAAAGTGGCATTTTTCAATGCACAACAGATTCCTCACGTCCGAATGGGAAAAATTTAAAGTCCGATTTTTCGTACTAGTTGTGCCCTAGATTGAAGCTGAAAAGTGTTTATGGCATAGCTCTTGGCCCGAAAAACATTTCTAAACGATTCTTGTGTCTAAAGTGGTTTTTATCCATGCTCCAAAGCTCCGTCACGGTAGAATGTGGAAAAAATGAAGTTGGATTTTTCGTGCAAGGAGTGCCCTACATTGAACGTGTAGAGTATTTTGCCAATAACTCTTATCTCGGAAAACATTTATGATTGATTCTTGCGCCTGAAGTGGCGTTTTTCCATGCTCAACATATTCCTCAAGTCCGAATGGGAAAAAAATGAAGTCGGATTTTTTGTACTAGTTGTGCCCTTCATTGAAGCTGAAAGTGTTTTTGGCATGACTCTTGGCCTGAAAAACATTTCTAAATAATTCTTATGCCTAAAGCAATTTTTCCCATGCTCCACAGCTCCGTCACGTCAGAATGTGGAAAAAATGAAGTTGGATTTTTCGTGCAAGTAGTGCCCTACATTGAACGTGAAGAGTATTCTGCCCATAACCCTTATCTCGGAAAACATTTATGATTGATTCTTGCGCCTAAGGTGGCAGTTTTCCATGCTCAACATATTTTCTCAAGTCCAAATGGGAAAAAAATGAAGTCGGATTTTTCGTACTAGTTGTCTTTGAAAAGTGTTTTTGGCATAACTCTTGGCCTGAAAAACATTTCTAAACGATTCTTGTGCCTAAAGTGGTTTTTTTCCATGCTCCACAACTCCGTCACGTCAGAATGTGGAAAAAATGAATTTGGATTTTTCGTGCAAGTCGTGCCCTACATTGAACGTGAAAAGTATTTTTCCCATAACTCTTATCTCGGAAAACATTTCTGATTGATTCATGCGCCTAAAGTGGCATTTTTCCATGCTCAACAGATTCCTCAAGTCTGAATGGGGAAAAAATGAAGTCGGATTTTTCGTTCTAGTTGTGCCCTACATGGAAGTTGAAAAGTGTTTTTTGGCATAACTCTTGGCCCGAAAAACATTTCTAAACGATTCTTGTGCCTAAAGTGGTTTTTTTCCATGCTCCACAACTCTGTCAAGTCAGAATGTGGAAAAAATGAAGTTGGATTTTTCGTGCAAATAGTGCCCTACATTGAACGTGAAAAGTATTTTTCTCTTAACTCTTATCTCGGAAAACATTTCTAATTGATACTTGCGCCTAAAGTGGCATTTTTTCATGCTCAACAGATTCCTCAAGTCCGAATGGAAAATAAATGAAGTCGGATTTTTCGTACTAGTTGTGCTTTACATTGAATCTGAAAAGTGTATTTGGCATAACTCTTAGCCAGAAAAACATTTCTAAACGATTCTTGTGCCTAATGTGGTTTTTTTCCATGCTCCACAATTCCGTCACGTCAGAATGTGGAAATAATGAAGTTGGATTTTTCGTGCAAGTAGTGCCCTACATTGAACGTGAAACGTATTTTCCCATAACTATTATTTCGGAAAACATTTCTGATTGATTCTTGCGGCTAAAGTGGCATTTTTCCATGCACAACAAATTCCTCATGTCCGAATGGGAATAATTTGAAGTCGGATTTTTCGTACTAGTTGTGCCCTATATTGAAGCTGAAAAGTGTTTATCGAATAACTCTAGGCCCGAAAAACATTTCTAAACGATTCTTGTGTCTAAAGTGGTTTTTTCCATGCTCCAAAGCTCAGTCACGTCGGGATGTGGAACAAATAAAGTTGGATTTTTTCGTGCAAGTAGTGCCCTACGTTGAACGTGAAGAGTATTTTGCCCATAACTCTTATCTTGGGAAAACATTTATGATTGATTCTTTCGCCTAAAGTGGCATTTTTCCATGCTCAAATATTCCCCAAGTCCGAATTGGAAAAAAATGAAGTCGGATTTTTCGTACTAGTTGTGCACTACATTGTACCTGAAAAGTGTTTTTGGCATGACTCTTGGACCGAAAAACATTTCTAAACGATTCTTGAAGTGCCCTACATTAGCCTAAAAAATATTTCTTAACTAGCCTTGAGCTTTAGATGGTTTTTTTCGATGCTCCACGGATCCATCACGTCAGAATGTGGAAAAGTTGAAGTTGAATTTTTCGTACAAGTAGTGCCATACAGTGAAAGTGGAAAGTATTTTGCCCATAACTCTTATCTCGGAAAACATTTCGGATTGATTCTTGCACAAAGTGGCATTATTCCATGCTCAACATATTCCTCAAGTCAGAAAGAGAAAAAAATGTAGTTGGATTTTTTCTTACTAGTTGTGCCCTCCATTGATCTTTGAAAAGTGTTTTTGGCATAACTCTTAGACCGAAAAACATTTCTAAACGATTCTTGTGCCTTAAATGGTTTTTTTCCATGCTCCACACCTCCGTCACGTCAGAATGTGGAAAAAATGAAGATGAATTATTCGTACAAGTCGTGCCCTACATTGAACGTGAAAATGATTTTGCCCATAACTTTATCTCGGAAAACATTTCTAATTGATTATTGCGCCTAAAGTGACATTTTTCCAGGCTCAACATATTTTTCAAGTCCGAATGGGAAAAAATGAAGTCCGATTTTTCGTTCCAGTTGTGCCGTACATGGATGCTCTAATGTGTTTTTGGCATAACTCTTAGCCCGAAAAACATTTCTAAAAGATTTTTGTGCCTAAAATGGTTTTTTTTCCACGCTCCACAACTCCGTCACGTCAGAATGTAGATAAAATAAAGTTGGATTTTTCGTACAATTAGTGCCCTACATTGAACGTGAAAAGTATTTTGCCCATAGCTCTTATCTCGGGAAAACATTTCGATTGATTCTTGCGCCTAAAGTGGCATTTTTCCAGGCTCAACATATTTCGCAAGATCGAATGGGAAAAAAATGAAGTCGGATTTTTCGTTCCAGTTGTGCCCTCCATTGATGCTCTAAAGTGTTTTTGCCATAACTCTTAGCCCGAAAAACATTTCTAAAAGATTCTTGTGCCTTAAATGGTTTTTTTCCACTCTCCACGGCTCCGTCAAGTCAGAATGTTGAAAAAATAAAGTTGGATTTTTCGTACAAGTAATTCCCTACATTGAACGTGAAAAGTATTTTGCCCAAAACTCTTATGTCGGACAACATTTCTAATTGATTCTTGCGCCTAAAGTGGCATTTTTCCAAGATCAACATATTCCTCAAGATCGAATGGGAAAAAAACGAAGTTGGATTTTTCGTTCCAGTTGTGCCCTCCACTGATGCTCTAAAGTGTTTTTACCATAACTCTTAGCCCGAAAAACATTTCTAAAAGATTCATGTGCCTAAAATGGTTTTTTTCCACGCTCCACGGCTCCGTCACGTCAGAATGTGGAAACAATAAAGTTGGATTTTTCGTACAAGTAGTTCCCTACCTTGAACGTGAAAAGTATTTTGCCCAAACTCTTATCTGGGAAAACATTTCTAATTGATTCTTGCGCCTAAAGTGGCATTTTTCCAAGATCAACATATTCCTCAAGATCGAATGGGAAAAAAATGAAGTCGGATTTTTCGTTCCAGTTGTGCCCTCCATTGATGCAATAAAAGTGTTTTTGCCATAACTCTTTGCCCGAAAAACATTTTTAAAAGATTCTTGTGCGTTAAATGGTTTTTTTCCACGCTCCACGACTCCGTCAAGTTAGAATGTGGAAACAATAAAGTTGGATTTTTCGTACAAGTAGTTCCCTACATTAAACGTGAAAAGTATTTTGCCCAAAACTCTTATGTCGGAAAACATTTCTAATTGATTCTTGCGCCTAAAGTGGCATTTTTCCAGGCTCAACATAATCATCAAGTCCGAATGGGAAAAAAATAAAGTCGGATTTTTCGTTCCAGTTGTGCCCTGCATTGATTCTCTAAAGTGTTTTTGGCATAACTCTTAGCCCGAAAAACATTTCTAAAAGATTCTTGTGCCTAAAATGGTTTTTTTTCCACGCTCCACTCTCAGTCAAGTTAGAATGTGGATAAATAAAGTTGGATTTTTCGTACAAGTAGTGCCCTACAGTGAAAGTGGAAAGTATATTTTTCCCATAACTCTTATCTCGGAAAACATTTCTGATTGATTCTTGCTAGAGCTGATCAACTCCAGCCCGGCCCGGCCCGGTTTTTGGGCGGGCTTGGGCAGTTTTTTTTGGGCGGGCTTTGGACAAGCCAAAAAAGAGGTTTTAGTCTAATTTTTTGGCCCGGCCCGTTTGGCCCGAAAATGCCCGCTAGGCCCGAAATAACGGGCTTTGGGCACATTTTTTTGTCTCGGATTTGGCCCGGCCCGGTTAATGGGCAAATTTTTTGTGGCTCGGCCCGGCCCGGCCCATGATCACCTCTAATTCTTGCACAAAGTGGGCATTATTCCATGCTCAATATATTCCTCAAGTCCGCATGAGAAAACAATGTAGTCGGATTTTTCTTACCAGTTGTGCTCTCCATTGATGCTGAAAAGTGTTTTTGGCATAACTCTTAGACCGAAAAACATTTCTAAACGATTCTTGTGCCTAAAATGGTTTTTTTCCATGCTCTACACCTCCGTCACGTCATAAGGTGGAAAAAATGAAGATGAATTTTTCGTACAAGTCGTGCCCTACATTGAACGTGAAAATGATTTTGCCCATAACTTTATCTCGGAAAACAATTCTATTTGATTATTGCGCCTAAAGGGACATTTTTCCAGGCTAAACATATTCTTCGAGTCCGAATGGGGAAAAAATGAAGTCGGATTTTTCGTTCCAGTTGTGCCCTGCATTGATGCTCTAATGTGTTTTTGGCATAACTCTTAGCCCGAAAAACATTTCAAAAAGAATTTTGTGCCTAAAATTGTTTTTTTCCACGCTCCACAGCTCCGTCATGTCAGTATGTGGAAATAATACAGTTGAATTTTTCGTACAAGTAATTCCCTACATTGAACGTGAAAAGTATTTTGCCCAAAACTCTTATCTCGGATAACATTTTTAATTGATTCTTGCGCCTAAAGTGGCATTTTTCCATGCTCAACATATTCCTCAAGATCGAATGGAAAAAAAAAGAAGTCGGATTTTTCGTGCAAGTAGTGCCCTACATTGAACGTGAAGAGTATTCTGCCCATAACCCTTATCTCGGAAAACATTTATGATTGATTCTTGCGCCTAAGGTGGCAGTTTTCCATGCTCAACATATTTTCTCAAGTCCAAATGGGAAAAAAATGAAGTCGGATTTTTCGTACTAGTTGTGCTGAAAAGTGTTTTTGGCATAACTCTTGGCCTGAAAAACATTTCTAAACGATTCTTGTGCCTAAAGTGGTTTTTTTCCATGCTCCACAACTCCGTCACGTCAGAATGTGGAAAAAATGAATTTGGATTTTTCGTGCAAGTCGTGCCCTACATTGAACGTGAAAAGTATTTTTCCCATAACTCTTATCTCGGAAAACATTTCTGATTGATTCATGCGCCTAAAGTGGCATTTTTCCATGCTCAACAGATTCCTCAAGTCTGAATGGGGAAAAAATGAAGTCGGATTTTTCGTTCTAGTTGTGCCCTACATGGAAGCTGAAAAGTGTTTTTGGCATAACTCTTGGCCCGAAAAACATTTCTAAACGATTCTTGTGCCTAAAGTGGTTTTTTTCCATGCTCCACAACTCTGTCAAGTCAGAATGTGGAAAAAATGAAGTTGGATTTTTCGTGCAAATAGTGCCCTACATTGAACGTGAAAAGTATTTTTCTCTTAACTCTTATCTCGGAAAACATTTCTAATTGATACTTGCGCCTAAAGTGGCATTTTTTCATGCTCAACAGATTCCTCAAGTCCGAATGGAAAATAAATGAAGTCGGATTTTTCGTACTAGTTGTGCTTTACATTGAATCTGAAAAGTGTATTTGGCATAACTCTTAGCCAGAAAAACATTTCTAAACGATTCTTGTGCCTAATGTGGTTTTTTTTCCATGCTCCACAATTCCGTCACGTCAGAATGTGGAAATAATGAAGTTGGATTTTTCGTGCAAGTAGTGCCCTACATTGAACGTGAAACGTATTTTCCCATAACTATTATTTCGGAAAACATTTCTGATTGATTCTTGCGGCTAAAGTGGCATTTTTCCATGCACAACAAATTCCTCATGTCCGAATGGGAATAATTTGAAGTCGGATTTTTCGTACTAGTTGTGCCCTATATTGAAGCTGAAAAGTGTTTATCGAATAACTCTAGGCCCGAAAAACATTTCTAAACGATTCTTGTGTCTAAAGTGGTTTTTTTCCATGCTCCAAAGCTCCGTCACGTCAGGATGTGGAACAAATAAAGTTGGATTTTTTCGTGCAAGTAGTGCCCTACGTTGAACGTGAAGAGTATTTTGCCCATAACTCTTATCTTGGAAAACATTTATGATTGATTCTTTCGCCTAAAGTGGCATTTTTCCATGCTCAAATATTCCCCAAGTCCGAATTGGAAAAAAATGAAGTCGGATTTTTCGTACTAGTTGTGCACTACATTGTACCTGAAAAGTGTTTTTGGCATGACTCTTGGACCGAAAAACATTTCTAAACGATTCTTGAAGTGCCCTACATTAGCCTAAAAAATATTTCTTAACTAGCCTTGAGCTTTAGATGGTTTTTTTTCGATGCTCCACGGATCCATCACGTCGGAATGTGGAAAAGTTGAAGTTGAATTTTTCGTACAAGTAGTGCCATACAGTGAAAGTGGAAAGTATTTTGCCCATAACTCTTATCTCGGAAAACATTTCGGATTGATTCTTGCACAAAGTGGCATTATTCCATGCTCAACATATTCCTCAAGTCCGAAAGAGAAAAAAATGTAGTTGGATTTTTCTTACTAGTTGTGCCCTCCATTGATGCTGAAAAGTGTTTTTGGCATAACTCTTAGACCGAAAAACATTTCTAAACGATTCTTGTGCCTTAAATGGTTTTTTTCCATGCTCCACACCTCCGTCACGTCAGAATGTGGAAAAAATGAAGATGAATTATTCGTACAAGTCGTGCCCTACATTGAACGTGAAAATGATTTTGCCCATAACTTTATCTCGGAAAACATTTCTAATTGATTATTGCGCCTAAAGTGACATTTTTCCAGGCTCAACATATTTTTCAAGTCCGAATGGGAAAAAATGAAGTCCGATTTTTCGTTCCGGTTATGCCGTACATGGATGCTCTAATGTGTTTTTTGGCATAACTCTTAGCCCGAAAAACATTTCTAAAAGATTTTTGTGCCTAAAATGGTTTTTTTCCACGCTCCACAGCTCCGTCACGTCAGAATGTAGATAAAATAAAGTTGGATTTTTCGTACAATTAGTGCCCTACATTGAACGTGAAAAGTATTTTGCCCATAGCTCTTATCTCGGAAAACATTTCTGATTGATTCTTGCGCCTAAAGTGGCATTTTTCCAGGCTCAACATATTTCGCAAGATCGAATGGGAAAAAAATGAAGTCGGATTTTTTCGTTCCGGTTGTGCCCTCCATTGATGCTCTAAAGTGTTTTTGCCATAACTCTTAGCCCGAAAAACATTTCTAAAAGATTCTTGTGCCTTAAATGGTTTTTTTCCACTCTCCACGGCTCCGTCAAGTCAGAATGTTGAAAAAATAAAGTTGGATTTTTCGTACAAGTAATTCCCTACATTGAACGTGAAAAGTATTTTGCCCAAAACTCTTATGTCGGACAACATTTCTAATTGATTCTTGCGCCTAAAGTGGCATTTTTCCAAGATCAACATATTCCTCAAGATCGAATGGGAAAAAAACGAAGTTGGATTTTTCGTTCCAGTTGTGCCCTCCACTGATGCTCTAAAGTGTTTTTACCATAACTCTTAGCCCGAAAAACATTTCTAAAAGATTCATGTGCCTAAAATGGTTTTTTTCCACGCTCCACGGCTCCGTCACGTCAGAATGTGGAAACAATAAAGTTGGATTTTTCGTACAAGTAGTTCCCTACCTTGAACGTGAAAAGTATTTTGCCCAAACTCTTATCTGGGAAAACATTTCTAATTGATTCTTGCGCCTAAAGTGGCATTTTTCCAAGATCAACATATTCCTCAAGATCGAATGGGAAAAAAATGAAGTCGGATTTTTCGTTCCAGTTGTGCCCTCCATTGATGCAATAAAAGTGTTTTTGCCATAACTCTTTGCCCGAAAAACATTTTTAAAAGATTCTTGTGCGTTAAATGGTTTTTTTCCACGCTCCACGACTCCGTCAAGTTAGAATGTGGAAACAATAAAGTTGGATTTTTCGTACAAGTAGTTCCCTACATTAAACGTGAAAAGTATTTTGCCCAAAACTCTTATGTCGGAAAACATTTCTAATTGATTCTTGCGCCTAAAGTGGCATTTTTCCAGGCTCAACATAATCATCAAGTCCGAATGGGAAAAAAATAAAGTCGGATTTTTCGTTCCAGTTGTGCCCTGCATTGATTCTCTAAAGTGTTTTTGGCATAACTCTTAGCCCGAAAAACATTTCTAAAAGATTCTTGTGCCTAAAATGGTTTTTTTCCACGCTCCACAGCTCCGTCAAGTTAGAATGTGGATAAATAAAGTTGGATTTTTCGTACAAGTAGTGCCCTACAGTGAAAGTGGAAAGTATATTTTTCCCATAACTCTTATCTCGGAAAACATTTCTGATTGATTCTTGCTAGAGCTGATCAACTCCAGCCCGGCCCGGCCCGGTTTTTGGGCGGGCTTGGGCAGTTTTTTTTGGGCGGGCTTTGGACAAGCCAAAAAAGAGGTTTTAGTCTAATTTTTTGGCCCGGCCCGTTTGGCCCGAAAATGCCCGCTCAGCCGGCCCGAAATAACGGGCTTTGGGCACATTTTTTTGTCTCGGATTTGGCCCGGCCCGGTTAATGGGCAAATTTTTTGTGGCTCGGCCCGGCCCGGCCCATGATCACCTCTAATTCTTGCACAAAGTGGGCATTATTCCATGCTCAATATATTCCTCAAGTCCGCATGAGAAAACAATGTAGTCGGATTTTTCTTACCAGTTGTGCTCTCCATTGATGCTGAAAAGTGTTTTTGGCATAACTCTTAGACCGAAAAACATTTCTAAACGATTCTTGTGCCTAAAATGGTTTTTTTCCATGCTCTACACCTCCGTCACGTCATAAGGTGGAAAAAATGAAGATGAATTTTTCGTACAAGTCGTGCCCTACATTGAACGTGAAAATGATTTTGCCCATAACTTTATCTCGGAAAACAATTCTATTTGATTATTGCGCCTAAAGGGACATTTTTCCAGGCTAAACATATTCTTCGAGTCCGAATGGGGAAAAAAATGAAGTCGGATTTTTCGTTCGGTTGGGCCCTGCTCGCATTGATGCTCTAATGTGTTTTTGGCATAACTCTTAGCCCGAAAAACATTTCAAAAAGAATTTTGTGCCTAAAATTGTTTTTTTCCACGCTCCACAGCTCCGTCATGTCAGTATGTGGAAATAATACAGTTGAATTTTTCGTACAAGTAATTCCCTACATTGAACGTGAAAAGTATTTTGCCCAAAACTCTTATCTCGGATAACATTTTTAATTGATTCTTGCGCCTAAAGTGGCATTTTTCCATGCTCAACATATTCCTCAAGATCGAATGGAAAAAAAAAAGAAGTCGGATTTTTCGTTCAAGTTGTGCCACGCATTGATGCTCTAAAGTGTTTTTGGCATAACTCTTAGCCCGAAAAATATTTCTAAAAGATTCTTGTGCCTTAAATGGTTTTTTTCCACGCTCCACAGCTCCGTAAAGTCAGAATGTGGAAAAAATAAAGTTGAATTTTTCGTACAAGTAGTTCCCTACATTGAACCTGAAAAGTATTTTGCCCAAAACTCATATGTCGGAAAACATTTCTAATTGATTCTTGCGCCTAAAGTGGCATTTTTCCAGGCTCAACATAATCATCAAGTCCGAATGGGAAAAAATGAAGTCGGATTTTTCGTTCCAGTTGTGCCCTCCATTGATGCTCTAAAGTGTTTTTGCCATAACTCTTAGCCCGAAAAACATTTCTAAAAGATTCTTGTGCCTTAAATGGTTTTTTTCCACGCTCCACGGCTCAGTCAAGTCGGAATGTTGAAAAAATAAAGTTGGATTTTTTCGTACAAGTAATTCCCTACATTGAACGTGAAAAGTATTTTGCCCAAAACTCTTATGTCGGACAACATTTCTAATTGATTCTTGCGCCTAAAGTGGAATTTTTCCAAGATCAACATATTCCTCAAGATCGAATGGGAAAAAAACGAAGTCGGATTTTTCGTTCCAGTTGTGCCCTCCACTGATGCTCTAAAGTGTTTTTACCATAACTCTTAGCCCGAAAAATATTTCTAAAAGATTCATGTGCCTAAAATGGTTTTTTTCCACGCTCCACGGCTCCGTCACGTCAGAATGTGGAAACAATAAAGTTGGATTTTTCGTACAAGTAGTTCCCTACATTGAACGTGAAAAGTATTTTGCCCAAACTCTTATCTTGGAAAACATTTCTAATTGATTCTTGCGCCTAAAGTGGCATTTTTCCAAGATCAACATATTCCTCAAGATCGAATGGGGAAAAAAATGAAGTCGGATTTTTTCGTTCCAGTTGTGCCCTCCTTTGATGCTCTAAAGTGTTTTTGCCATAACTCTTAGCCCGAAAAACATTTCTAAAAGATTGTTGTGCCTTAAATGGTTTTTTTCCACGCTCCACGGCTCCGTCAAGTCAGAATGTTGAAAAAATAAAGTTGGATTTTTCGTACAAGTAGTTCCCTACATTGAACGTGAAAAGTATTTTGCCCAACACTTTTATGTCGGACAACATTTCTAATTGATTCTTGCGACTAAAGTGGCATTTTTCCAAGATCAACATATTCCTCAAGATCGAATGGGAAAAAAATGAAGTCGGATTTTTCGTTCCAGTTGTGCCCTCCATTGATGCAATAAAAGTGTTTTTGCCATAACTCTTTGCCCGAAAAACATTTTTAAAAGATTCTTGTGCCTTAAATGGTTTTTTTCCACACTCCACGACTCCGTCAAGTTAGAATGTGGAAACAATAAAGTTGGATTTTTCGTACAAGTAGTTCCCTACATTAAACGTGAAAAGTATTTTGCCCAAAACTCTTATGTCGGAAAACATTTCTAATTGATTCTTGCGCCTAAAGTGGCATTTTTCCAGGCTCAACATAATCATCAAGTCCGAATGGGAAAAAAATAAAGTCGGATTTTTCGTTCCAGTTGTGCCCTGCATTGATTCTCTAAAGTGTTTTTGGCATAACTCTTAGCCCGAAAAACATTTCGAAAAGATTCTTGTGCCTAAAATGGTTTTTTTCCACGCTCCACAGCTCCGTCAAGTTAGAATGTGGATAAATAAAGTTGGATTTTTCGTACAAGTAGTGCCCTACAGTGAAAGTGGAAAGTATATTTTTCCCATAACTCTTATCTCGGAAAACATTTCTGATTGATTCTTGCTAGAGCTGATCTACTCCAGCCCGGCCCGGCCCGGATTTTGGGCGGGCTTTGGACAAGCAAAAAAAGAGGTTTTAGTCTAATTTTTTGGCCCGGCCCGTTTGGCCCGAAAAAGCCCGCTCGGTCCGGCCCGAAATAACGGGCTTTGGGCACATTTTTTTGTCTCAAATTTGGGCCCGGCCCGGTCAATGGGCAAATTTTTTTTGGCTCGGCCCGGCCCGGCCCATGATCACCTCTAATTCTTGCACAAAGTGGCATTATTCCATGCTCAATATATTCCTCAAGTCCGCATGAGAAAACAAAGTAGTCGGATTTTTCTTACCGGTTGTGCTCTCCATTGATCTTTGAAAAGTGTTTTTGGCATAACTCTTAGACCGAAAAACATTTCTAAACGATTCTTGTGCCTAAAATGGTTTTTTCCATGCTCCACACCTCCGTCACGTCAGAAGGTGGAAAAAATGAAGATGAATTTTTCGTACAAGTCGTGCACTACATTGAAAGTGAAAATGATTTTGCCCATAACTTTATCTCGGAAAACAATTCTATTTGATTATTGCGCCAAAAGGACATTTTTCCAGGCTCAACATATTCTTCAAGTCCGAATGTTGAAAAAATGAAGTCGGATTTTTCGTTCTAGTTGTGCCTGCATTGATGCTCTAATGTGTTTTTGGCATAACTCTTAGCCGAAAAACATTTCCAAAAAGAATGTTGTGCCCTAAAATTGTTTTTTTCCACGCTCCACGACTCAGTAAAAGTCGGAATGTGGAAAAAATAAAGTTGAATTTTTCGTACCAGTAGTTCCCTACATTGAACCCGAAAAGTATTTTGCCCCAAAACTCATATGTCGGAAAACATTTCTAATTGATTCTTGCGCTTAAAGTGGCATTTTTCCGGGCTCAACATAATCATCAAGTCCGAGATGGGAAAAAATGAAGTCGGATTTTTCGTTCCGGTTGTGCCCTCCATTGATGCTCTAAAGTGTTTTTGCCATAACTCTTAGCCCAGAAAAACATTTCAAAAAGATTCTTGTGCCATAAATGGTTTTTTCCACGCTCCACGGTTCCGTCAAGTCAGAATGTTGAAAAAATAAAGTTGGATTTTTCGTACAATTAGTTCCCTACATTAAACGTGAAAAGTATTTTGCCCAAAACTCTTATGTCGGACAACATTTCTAATTGATTCTTGCACCTAAAGTGGCATTTTCCGGGCTCAACATAATCCTCAAGTCAGAATGGGAAAAAAATGAAGTCGGATTTTTCGTTGCGGTTGTGCCTGCATTGATGCTCTAAAGTGTTTTTGGCATAACTCTTAGCCCGAAAAACATTTCTAGAAGATTCTTGTGCCTAAAATGGTTTTTTTCCACGCTCCACAGCTCCGTCAAGTTAGAATGTGGATAAATAAAGTTGGATTTTTTCGTACAAGTAGTGCCCTAGGTTGAAAGTGGAAAGTATTTTGCCAATAACTCTTATCTCGGAAAACATTTCGATTGATTCTTGCTAGGGCGATCAACTCCGGCCCGTCGGCCCGGTTTTGGGCGGCTGGGCGTTTTTTTTTGGGCGGGCTTTGGACAAGCCAAAAAGAGGTTTTAGTCTAATTTTTTGGCCCGGCCCGGCCGCTGAAAAAAGCCAGCTCTGCCCGGCCCGAAATAACGGGCTTTGGGCACATTTTTTTGGCTCGGATTTGGGCCCGGCCCGGTCTATGGGCAAATTTTTTTTGGCTCGGCCCGACCCATGATCACCTCTAATTCTTGCACAAAGTGGCATTATTCCATGCTCAACATATTCCTCAAGTCTGAATGAGAAAAAATTGTAGTCGGATTTTTCTTACCAGTTGTGCCCTCCATTGATCTTTGAAAAGTGTTTTTGGCATAACTCTTAGACCGAAAAACATTTCTAAACGATTCTTGTGCCTAAAATGGTTTTTTTCCATGCTCCACACCTCCGTCACGTCAGAAGGTGGAAAAAATGAAGATGAATTTTTTCGTACAAGTCGTGCTCTACATTGAACGTTAAAATGATTTTGCCCATAACTTTATCTCGGAAAACATTTCTATTTGATTATTGCGCCTAAAGTGACATTTTTCCAAGCTCAACATATTCTTCAAGTCCGAATGGGGAAAAAATGAAGTCGGATTTTTCGTTCCAGTTGTGCCCTGCATTGATGCTCTAATGTGTTTTTGGCATAACTCTTAGCCCGAAAAACATTTCTAAAAGAATTTTGTGCCTAAAATGGTTTTTTTTCCACGCTCCACGGCTCAGTCACGTCGGATTGTGGAAAAAATAAAGTTGAATTTTTCGTACCCGGTAGTTCCCTACATTGAACCTGAAAAGTATTTTGCCCAAAACTCTTATGTCGGAAAACATTTCTAATTGATTCTTGCGCCTAAAGTGGCATTTTTCCAGGCTCAACATAATCATCAAGTCCGAATGGGAAAAAATGAAGTCGGATTTTTCGTTCCAGTTGTGCCCTCCATTGATGCTCTAAAGTGTTTTTGGCATAACTCTTAGCCCGAAAAACATTTCTAAAAGATTCTTGTGCCTTAAATGGTTTTTTTCCACGCTCCACGGCTCCGTCAAGTCGAATGTTGAAAAAAATAAAGTTGGATTTTTTTCGTACGGGTAGTTCCCTACATTGAACGTGAAAAGTATTTTGCCCAAAACTTTTATGTCGGACAACATTTCTAATTGATTATTGCGCCTAAAGTGACATTTTTCCAAGATCAACAAATTCCTCAAGATCGAATAGGAAAAAAACGAAGTCGGATTTTTCGTTCCAGTTGTGCCCTCCATTGATGCTCTAAAGTGTTTTTGCCATAACTCTTAGCCCGAAAAACATTTCTAAAAGATTCTTGTGCCTTAAATGGTTTTATTCCACGCTCCACGGCTCCGTCAAGTCAGAATGTTGAAAAAATAAAGTTGGATTTTTCGTACAAGTAGTTCCCTACATTGAACGTGAAAAGTATTTTGCCCAAAACTTTTATGTCGGACAACATTTCTAATTGATTATTGCGCCTAAAGTGGCATTTTTCCAAGATCAACAAATTCCTCAAGATCGAATAGGAAAAAAACGAAGTCGGATTTTTCGTTCCAGTTGTGCCCTCCATTGATGCTCTAAAGTGCTTTACATTGAATCTGAAAAAATGAAGTCGGATTTTTCGTTCCAGTTGTGCCCTGCATTGATGCTCTAATGTGTTTTTGGCATAACTCTTAGCCCGAAAAACATTTCAAAAAGAATTTTGTGCCTAAAATTGTTTTTTTCCACGCTCCATGACTCAGATCACGTCGGAATGTGGAAATAATACAGTTGAATTTTTCGTACAAGTAGTTCCCTACATTGAACGTGAAAAGTATTTTGCCCAAAACTCTTATCTCGGATAACATTTTTAATTGATTCTTGCGCCTAAAGTGGCATTTTTCCATGCTCAACATATTCCTCAAGATCGAATGGAAAAAAAAAGAAGTCGGATTTTTCGTTCAAGTTGTGCCCTGCATTGATGCTCTAAAGTGTTTTTGGCATAACTCTTAGCCCGAAAAATATTTCTAAAAGATTCTTGTGCCTTAAATGGTTTTTTTCCACGCTCCACAGCTCCGTAAAGTCAGAATGTGGAAAAAATAAAGTTGAATTTTTCGTACAAGTAGTTCCCTACATTGAACCTGAAAAGTATTTTGCCCAAAACTCATATGTCGGAAAACATTTCTAATTGATTCTTGCGCCTAAAGTGGCATTTTTCCAGGCTCAACATAATCATCAAGTCCGAATGGGAAAAAATGAAGTCGGATTTTTCGTTCCGAGTTGTGCCCTCCATTGATGCTCTAAAGTGTTTTTGCCATAACTCTTAGCCGAAAAACATTTCTAAAAGATTCTTGTGCCTTAAATGGTTTTTTTCCACGCTCCACGGCTCCGTCAAGTCAGAATGTTGAAAAAATAAAGTTGGATTTTTCGTACAAGTAATTCCCTACATTGAACGTGAAAAGTATTTTGCCCTAAACTCTTATGTCGGACAACATTTCTAATTGATTCTTGCGCCTAAAGTGGCATTTTTCCAAGATCAACATATTCCTCAAGATCGAATGGGAAAAAAACGAAGTCGAATTTTTCGTTCCAGTTGTGCCCTCCACTGATGCTCTAAAGTGTTTTTACCATAACTCTTAGCCCGAAAAACATTTCTAAAAGATTCATGTGCCTAAAATGGTTTTTTTCCACGCTCCACGGCTCCGTCACGTCAGAATGTGGAAACAATAAAGTTGGATTTTTCGTACAAGTAGTTCCCTACATTGAACGTGAAAAGTATTTTGCCCAAACTCTTATCTTGGAAAACATTTCTAATTGATTCTTGCGCCTAAAGTGGCATTTTTCCAAGATCAACATATTCCTCAAGATCGAATGGGAAAAAAATGAAGTCGGATTTTTCGTTCCAGTTGTGCCCTCCGTTGATGCTCTAAAGTGTTTTTGCCATAACTCTTAGCCCGAAAAACATTTCTAAAAGATTCTTGTGCCTTAAATGGTTTTTTTCCACGCTCCACGGCTCCGTCAAGTCAGAATGTTGAAAAAATAAAGTTGGATTTTTCGTACAAGTAGTTCCCTACATTGAACGTGAAAAGTATTTTGCCCAAAACTTTTATGTCGGACAACATTTCTAATTGATTCTTGCGCCTAAAGTGGCATTTTTCCAAGATCAACATATTCCTCAAGATCGAATGGGAAAAAAATGAAGTCGGATTTTTCGTTCCAGTTGTGCCCTCCATTGATGCAATAAAAGTGTTTTTGCCATAACTCTTTGCCCGAAAAACATTTTTAAAAGATTCTTGTGCCTTAAATGGTTTTTTTCCACGCTCCACGACTCCGTCAAGTTAGAATGTGGAAACAATAAAGTTGGATTTTTCGTACAAGTAGTTCCCTACATTAAACGTGAAAAGTATTTTGCCCAAAACTCTTATGTCGGAAAACATTTCTAATTGATTCTTGCGCCTAAAGTGGCATTTTTCCAGGCTCAACATAATCATCAAGTCCGAATGGGAAAAAAATAAAGTCGGATTTTTCGTTCCAGTTGTGCCCTGCATTGATTCTCTAAAGTGCTTTTGGCATAACTCTTAGCCCGAAAAACATTTCGAAAAGATTCTTGTGCCTAAAATGGTTTTTTTCCACGCTCCACAGCTCCGTCAAGTTAGAATGTGGATAAATAAAGTTGGATTTTTCGTACAAGTAGTGCCCTACAGTGAAAGTGGAAAGTATATTTTTCCCATAAATCTTATCTCGGAAAACATTTCTGATTGATTCTTGCTAGAGCTGATCTACTCCAGCCCGGCCCGGCCCGGATTTTGGGCGGGCTTTGGACAAGCCAAAGAAGAGGTTTTAGTCTAATTTTTTGGCCCGGCCCGTTTGACCCGAAAAAGCCCGCTCGGTCCAGCCCGAAATAACGGGCTTTGGGCACATTTTTTTGTCTCAAATTTGGGCCCGGCCCGGTCAATGGGCAAATTTTTTTTGGCTCGGCCCAGCCCGGCCCATGATCACCTCTAATTCTTGCACAAAGTGGCATTATTCCATGCTCAATATATTCCTCAAGTCCGCATGAGAAAACAAAGTAGTCGGATTTTTCTTACCAGTAGTGCTCTCCATTGATGCTGAAAAGTGTTTTTGGCATAACTCTTAGACCGAAAAACATTTCTAAACGATTCTTGTGCCTAAAATGGTTTTTTTCCATGCTCCACACCTCCGTCACGTCAGAAGTTGGAAAAAATGAAGATGAATTTTTCGTACAAGTCGTGCACTACATTGAAAGTGAAAATGATTTTGCCCATAACTTTATCTCGGAAAACAATTCTATTTGATTATTGCGCCCAAAGGGACATTTTTCCAGGCTCAACATATTCTTCAAGTCCGAATGTTGAAAAAATGAAGTCGGATTTTTCGTTCCAGTTGTGCCCTGCATTGATGCTCTAATGTGTTTTTGGCATAACTCTTAGCCCGAAAAACATTTCAAAAAGAATGTTGTGCCTAAAATTGTTTTTTTCCACGCTCCACAGCTCCGTCAAGTCAGAATGTGGAAAAAATAAAGTTGAATTTTTCGTACCAGTAGTTCCCTACATTGAACCTGAAAAGTATTTTGCCCAAAACTCATTTGTCGGAAAACATTTCTAATTGATTCTTGCGCCTAAAGTGGCATTTTTCCAGGCTCAACATAATCATCAAGTCCGAATGGGAAAAAAATAAAGTCGGATTTTTCGTTCCAGTTGTGCCCTGCATTGATTCTCTAAAGTGCTTTTGGCATAACTCTTAGCCCGAAAAACATTTCGAAAAGATTCTTGTGCCTAAAATGGTTTTTTTCCACGCTCCACAGCTCCGTCAAGTTAGAATGTGGATAAATAAAGTTGGATTTTTCGTACAAGTAGTGCCCTACAGTGAAAGTGGAAAGTATTTTGCCAATAACTCTTATCTCGGAAAACATTTCTGATTGATTCTTGCTAGGGCTGATCAACTCCGGCCGATCCCGGTTTTTGGGCGGCTTGGGCTTTTTTTTTGGGCGGGCTTTGGACAAGCCAAAAAGAGGTTTTAGTCTAATTTTTTGGCCCGGCCCGGGCTCGAAAAAGCCGCTCTCGGCCCGGAAATAACGGGCTTTGGGCACATTTTTTTGGCTCGGATTTGGGTCCGGCCCGGTCTATGGGCAAATTTTTTTTGGCTCGGCCCGACCCATGATCACCTCTAATTCTTGCACAAAGTGGCATTATTCCATGCTCAACATATTCCTCAAGTCTGAATGAGAAAAAATTGTAGTCGGATTTTTCTTACAGGTTGTGCCCTCCCATTGATCTTTGAAAAGTGTTTTTGGCATAACTCTTAGACCGAAAAACATTTCTAAACGATTCTTGTGCCTAAAATGGTTTTTTTCCATGCTCCACACCTCAGTCACGTCGGAAGGTGGAAAAAATGAAGATGAATTTTTTCGTACAAGTCGTGCCCTACATTGAACGTTAAAATGATTTTGCCAATAACTTTATCTCGGAAAACATTTCTATTTGATTATTGCGCCTAAAGTGACAATTTTCCAAGCTCAACATATTCTTCAAGTCAGAATGGGGAAAAAATGAAGTCGGATTTTTCGTTCCAGTTGTGCCCTGCATTGATGCTCTAATGTGTTTTTGGCATAACTCTTAGCCCGAAAAACATTTCTAAAAGAATTTTGTGCCTAAAATGGTTTTTTTCCACGCTCCACAGCTCCGTCACGTCAGATTGTGGAAAAAATAAAGTTGAATTTTTCGTACCGGTAGTTCCCTTCATTGAACCGAAAAGTATTTTTGCCCAAAACTCTTATGTCGGAAAACATTTCTAATTGATTCTTGCGCCTAAAGTGGCATTTTTCCGGGCTCAACATAATCATCAAGTCCGAATGGGAAAAAATGAAGTCGGATTTTTCGTTCCCGGTTGTGCCCTCCATTGATGCTCTAAAGTGTTTTTGGCATAACTCTTAGCTTGAAAAACATTTCTAAAAGATTCTTGTGCCTTAAATGGTTTTTTTCCACGCTCCACGGCTCCGTCAAGTCAGAATGTTGAAAAAATAAAGTTGGATTTTTTCGTACAAGTAGTTCCCTACATTGAACGTGAAAAGTATTTTGCCCAAAACTTTTATGTCGGACAACATTTCTAATTGATTATTGCGCCTAAAGTGGCATTTTTCCAAGATCAACAAATTCCTCAAGATCGAATAGGAAAAAAAAACGAAGTCGGATTTTTCGTTCCCAGTTGTGCCCTCCATTGATGCTCTAAAGTGTTTTTGCCATAACTCTTAGGCCGAAAAACATTTCTAAAAGATTCTTGTGCCTTAAATGGTTTTTTTTCCACGCTCCACGGCTCACGTCAAGTCGGAATGTTGAAAAAATAAAGTTGGATTTTTCGTACAAGTAGTTCCCTACATTGAACGTGAAAAGTATTTTGCCCAAAACTTTTATGTCGGACAACATTTCTAATTGATTATTGCGCCTAAAGTGGCATTTTTCCAAGATCAACAAATTCCTCAAGATCGAATAGGAAAAAAACGAAGTCGGATTTTTCGTTCCAGTTGTGCCCTCCATTGATGCTCTAAAGTGTTTTTGCCATAACTCTTAGCCCGAAAAACATTTCTAAAAGATTCATGTGCCTAAAATGGTTTTTTTCCACGCTCCACGGCTCCGTCACGTCAGAATGTGGAAACAATAAAGTTGGATTTTTCGTACAAGTCTACATTGAACGTGAAAAGTATTTTGCCCAAACTCTTATCTTGGAAAACATTTCTACTTGATTCTTCCACCTAAAGTGGCATTTTTCCAAGATCAACATATTCCTCAAGGTCGAATGGGAAAAAAATGAAGTCGGATTTTTCGTTCCAGTTGTGCCCTCCATTGATGCTCTAAAGTGTTTTTGCCATAACTCTTAGCCCGAAAAACATTTCTAAAAGATTCTTGTGCCTTAAATGGTTTTTTCCACGTTCCACGGCTCGTCAAGTCGAATGTTGAAAAAAATAAAGTTGGATTTTTCGTACAAGTAGTTCCCTACATTGAACGTGAAAAGTATTTTGCCCAAAACTCTTATGTCGGACAACATTTCTAATTGATTCTTGTGCCTAAAGTGGCATTTTTCCAGACTCAACAAAATCCTCAAGTCCGAATGGGAAAAAAATAAAGTCGGATTTTTCGTTCCAGTTGTGCCCTGCATAAATGCTCTAAATTATTTTTGGCATAACTCTTAGCCCGAAAAACATTTCTAAAAGATTCTTGTGCCTAAAATGGTTTGTTTCCACGCTCCACGCCTCCGTCAAGTTAGAATGTGGATAAATAAAGTTGGATTTTTCGTACAAGTAGTGCCCTACAGTGAAAGTGGAAAGTATTTTGCCCATAACTCTTATCTCAGAAAACATTTCTGATTGATTCTTCCTAGAGTTGATCAACTCCAGCACCCCGAACGGTCTTGGCTTTGGCCGCGGGCTTGGCCCGGCCTGTTTTTGGGCGGGCTTGGGCGTTTTTTGGGCGGGCTTTGGACAAGCCAAAAAAGAGGTTTTAGTCTAATTTTTTGGCCGGCCCGTTTGGCTCGAAAAAAGCCCACTCGGCCGGCTCGAAATAACGGGCTTTGGGCACACTTTTTTGGCTCGGATTTGGGCCCGGCTCGGTCAATGGGCAAATTTTTTTTGGCTCGGCCCGGCCCGGCCCATGATCACCTCTAATTCTTGCACAAAGTGGCATTATTCCATGCTCAACATATTCCTCAAGTCCGAATGAGAAAAAAATGTAGTCGGATTTTTCTTACCTGTTGTGCCCTCCATTGATCTTTGAAAAGTATTTTTTGGCATAACTCTTAGGACCGAAAAACATTTCGAAACGATTCTTGTGAATAAAATGGTTTTTTCCATGCTCCACACCTCAGTCACGTCGGAAGGTGGAAAAAATGAAGATGAATTTTTCGTACAAGTCGTGCCCTACATTGAACGAGAAAATGATTTTGCCCATAACTTTATCTCGGAAAACATTTCTATTTGATTATTGCGCCTAAAGTGACATTTTTCCAGGCTCAACATATTCTTCAAGTCCGAATGGGGAAAAAATGAAGTCAGATTTTTCGTTCCAGTTGTGCCCTGCATTGATGCTCTAATGTGTTTTTGACATAACTCTTAGCCCGAAAAACATTTCTAAAAGATTTTTGTGCCTAAAATAGTTTTTTTCCACGCTCCGGAGCTCGAGTCACGTCCGGAATGTGGAAACAATACGGTTAAATTTTTTCGTACAAGTAGTTCCCTACATTGAACGTGAAAAGTATTTTGCCTCAAAACACTTATATCGGACAACATTTTCAATTGATTCTTGCGCCTGAAGTGGCATTTTTCCATGCTCAACATATTCCTCAAGATCGAATGGAAAAAAAATGAAGTCGGATTTTTCGTTGAAGTTGTGCCCTGCATTGATGCTCTAAAGTGTTTTTGGCATAACTCTTAGCCCGATAAACATTTCTAATAGATTCTTGTGCCTTAAATGGTTTTTTTCCACGCTCCACAGCTCCGTAAAGTCAGAATGTGGAAAAAATAAAGTTGAATTTTTCGTACAAGTAGTTCCCTACATTGAACCTGAAAAGTATTTTGCCCCAAAACTCTTATGTCGGAAAACATTTCCTATTTGATTCTTGCGCCTAAAGTGGCATTTTTCCGGGCTCAACATAATCATCAAGTCCGAATGGGAAAAAATGAAGTCGGATTTTTCGTTCCAGTTGTGCTCTCCATTGATGCTCTAAAGTGTTTTTGCCATAACTCTTAGCCCGAAAAAACATTTCTAAAAGATTCTTGTGCCTTAAATGGTTTTTTTCCACGCTACACGGCTCCGTCAAGTCAGAATGTTGAAAAAATAAAGTTGGATTTTTCGTACAAGTAGTTCCCTACATTAAACGTGAAAAGTATTTTGCCCAAAACTCTTATGTCGGACAACATTTCTAATTGATTCTTGCGCCTAAAGTGGCATTTTTCCAGGCTGAACATAATCCTCAAGTCCGAATGGGAAAAAAATAAAGTCGGATTTTTCGTTCGAGTTGTGCCCTGCATTGATGCTCTAAAGTGTTTTTGGCATAACTCTTAGCCCGAAAAACATTTCTAAAAGATTCTTGTGCCTAAAATGGTTTTTTTCCACGCTCCACAGCTCCGTCAAGTTAGAATGTGGATAAATAAAGTTGGATTTTTCGTACAAGTAGTTCCCTACAGTGAAATTGGAAAGTATTTTGCCCATAACTCTTATCTCGGAAAACATTTCTGATTGATTCTTGCTAGAGCTGATCAACTCCAGCCCGCCCAGCGGGCTTGGCCCGGCCCGGCCCGGTTTTTGGGCGGGCTTTGGACAAGCCAAAAAAGAGGTTTTAGTCTAATTTTTTGGCCCGACCCGTTTGGCCCGAAAAAGCCCGCTCGACCCGGCCCGAAATAACGGGCTTTGGGCACATTTTTTTGGCTCGGATTTGGGCCCGGCCCGGTCAATGGGCAAATTTTTTTTGGCTCGGCCCGGCCCGGTCCATGATCACCTCTAATTCTTGCACAAAGTGGCATTATTCCATGCTCAACATATTCCTCAAGTCCGAATGAGAAAAAAATGTAGTCGGATTTTTCTTACCCGTTACGCCCTCCATTGATCTTTGAAAAGTATTTTTGGCATAACTCTTAGACCGAAAAACATTTCGAAAGCGATTCTTGTGCCTAAAATGGTTTTTTTCCATGCTCCACACCTCCGGTCACGTCGGAAGGTGGAAAAAATGAAGATGAATTTTTCGTGCAAGTCGTGCCCTACATTGAACGTGAAAATGATTTTGCCCATAACTTTATCTCGGAAAACATTTGTATTTGATTATTGCGCCTAAAGTGACATTTTCTGGCTCAACATATTCTTCAAGTCCGAATGGGGAAAAAATGAAGTCGGATTTTTCGTTCCAGGTTGTGCTACTGCATTGATGCTCTAATGTGTTTTTGGCATAACTCTTAGCCCGAAAAACATTTCAAAAAGAATTTTTGTGCTTAAAATTGTTTTTTTCCACGCTCCACGGCTCGATCACGTCGGAATGTGGAAATAATACGGTTGAATTTTTCGTACAAGTAGTTCCCTACATTGAAATTGAAAAGTATTTTGCCCAAATCTCTTATCTCGGATAACATTTTTAATTGATTCTTGCGCCCAAGTGGCATTTTTCCATGCTCAACATATTCCTCATGATCGAATGGAAAAAAAAAGAAGTCGAATTTTTCTTTCAAGTTGTGCCTGCATTGATGCTCTAAAGTGTTTTTGGCATAACTCTTAGCTGAAAAATATTTCTAAAAGATTCTTGTGCCTTAAATGGTTTTTTTCCACGCTCCACAGCTCCGTAAAGTCAGAATGTGGAAAAAATAAAGTTGAATTTTTCGTACAAGTAGTTCCCTACATTGAACCTGAAAAGTATTTTGCCCAAAACTCATATGTCGGAAAACATTTCTAATTGATTCTTGCGCCTAAAGTGGCATTTTTTCCGGGCTCAACATAATCATCAAGTCCGAATGGGAAAAAATGAAGTCGGATTTTTCGTTCCGGTTGTGCCCTCCATTGATGCTCTAAAGTGTTTTTGCCATAACTCTTAGCCCGAAAAACATTTCTAAAAGATTCTTGTGCCTTAAATGGTTTTTTTTCCACGCTCCACGATTCCGTCAAGTCGGAATGTTGAAAAAATAAAGTTGGATTTTTCGTACAATTAGTTCCCTACATTAAACGTGAAAAGTATTTTGCCCAAAACTCTTATGTCGGACAACATTTCTAATTGATTCTTGCGCCTAAAGTGGCATTTTTCCGGGCTCAACATAATCCTCCAAGTCAGAATGGGAAAAAAATGAAGTCGGATTTTTCGTTGCGGTTGTGCCTCTGCATTGATGCTCTAAAGTGTTTTTGGCATAACTCTTAGGCCGAAAAACATTTCTAAAAGATTCTTGTGCCTAAAATGGTTTTTTTCCACTCTCCACGCTCAGTCAAGTTAGAATGTGGATAAATAAAGTTGGATTTTTTCGTACAAGTAGTGCCCTACGGTGAAAGTGGAAAGTATTTTGCCCATAACTCTTATCTCGGAAAACATTTCTGATTGATTCTTGCTAGGGCTGATCAACTCCGGCCCGTCCCGGCCCGGTTTTTGGGCGGCTTGGGCGGTTTTTTGGGCGGGCTTTGGACAAGCCAAAAAAGAGGTTTTAGTCCTAATTTTTTGGCCGGCCCGATTGACTGAAAAAAGCCCGCTCGGCCCGGCCCGAAATAACGGGCTTTGGGCACATTTTTTTTGGCTCGGATTTGGACCGGCCCGGTCTATGGGCAAATTTTTTTGGCTCGGCCCGGCCCATGATCACCTCTAATTCTTGCACAAAGTGGCATTATTTCATGCTCAACATATTCCTCAAGTCAGAATGAGAACCAAATGTAGTCGGATTTTTCTTACCAAGTTGTGCCCTCCATTGATCTTTGAAAAGTGTTTTTGGCATAACTCTTAGACCGAAAAACATTTCTATACGATTCTTGTGCTTAAAATGGTTTTTTCCATGCTCCACGACTCAGTCATGTCAGAATGTGGAAAAAATGAAGATGAATTTTTAGTACAAGTAGTGCCCTACATTGAACGTGAAAATGATTTTGCCCATAACTCTATCTCGGAAAACATTTCTAATTGATTATTGCGCCTAAAGTGACATTTTCCGGGCTCAACATATTCCTCAACTCCGAATGGGAAAAAAATGAAGTCGGATTTTTTCGTTCCCCGGTTGTGCCCTACATTGATGCTCTAAAGTGTTTTTGGCATAACTCTTAGCCCGAAAAACATTTCTAAAAGATTCTTGTGCCTTAAATGGTTTTTTTCCACGCTCCTCGGCTCAGTAACGTCAGAAAATGTGGAAAAAAAAAAGTTGAATTTTTCGTACAAGTAGTTCCCTACATTGAACGTGAAAAATATTTTGCCCAAAACTCTTATCTCGGAAAATATTTTAAATTGATTCTTTCGCCTAAAGTGGCATTTTTTCAAGCTCAACATATTCCTCAAGATCGAATGGGGAAAAAAATGAAGTCGGATTTTTCGTTCTAGTTGTGCCTTGCATTGATGCTCTAAAGTGTTTTTGGCATAACTCTTAGCCAGAAAAACATTTCTAAAAGATTACGGTGCCTAAAATGGTTTTTTCCACGCTCCACGACTCGGTCAAGTTAGAATGTAGATAAAATAAAGTTGGATTTTTCGTACAAGTAGTGGCCTACATTGAACGTGAAAAGTATTTTGCCCATAGCTCTTATCTCGGAAAACATTTCTGATTGATTCTTGCGCCTAAAGTGCCATTTTTCCAGGCTCAACATATTCCTGAAGTCTGAATTGGAAAAAAATTAAGTCGGATTTTTTGTACCAGTTTTGCCCTCCATTGATGCGGAAAAGTGTTTTTTGCTTAACTCTTAGCCCAAAAAATATTTCTAAACTATCCTTGAGCGTTAAATGGTTTTTTTCGATGCTCCACAGATCCATCACGTCAGAATGTGGAAAAGTTGAAGTTGAATTTTTCGTAGAAGTAGTGCCATACAGTGAAAGTGGAAAGTATTTTTCCCATAACTCTTATCTCGGAAAACATTTCTGATTGATTCTTGCACAAAGTGGCATTATTCCATGGTCAAGATATTCCTCAAGTCCGAATGAGAAAAAAATGTAGTCGGATTTTTCTTAACAGTTGTGCCCTCCATTGATGCTGAAAAGTATTTTTGGCATACATTACAAGAAAATTCGCCTATTGAGGCAACACCTTGAGGCAACCAATTTTTTGTAGCCTCTAAAAGTACTTTTTAGCATTAGTTAATTTTGGTTGCCTCTAAAAGTTGATTTTAGCATCAATAAATTTTAGGTTGCTCCTAAAAGTACTTTTTAGCATCAATGAAATAATGGTTGCCTCTTAAACTGTTTTTTTAGCATCAGGAAAATTTATGTTGCCTCTAAAAGTAGTTTTCAGCATTAATGAAATAATGGTTGCCTCTAAAACTTTTTTTTAGCATCGGGAAAATTTATGCCCCTAAAAGTAGTTTTAGCATTAACGAAATAATGGTTGCCTCTAAAGCTGTTTTTTAGCATCGGGGAAATTTATCTTGCCCTTAAAAGTAGCTTTAGCATTAATGAAATAATAGTTGCCTCTAAAACCTTTTTTTCTCACATCGGTGAAATTCGGGTTGCCTCCAAAACATCATTTTAACAATAGTAAAATCTAGGTTGCCCCTAAAAGTAACTTTTAGAATTAATGAAAATCATATCGCCCCTAAATGTTTTCTATAGCATCAATTGAATTATGATTCCCTCTAAATGTTCTTTTAAGCATTGTTGAAATTGATGCGGCCTCTAAAAAGCTCATCCATTACTACAAAAACACCTTTGTGGATTGTCTCCAAATTGTCTTTAGTGTCGCCTAAGAGGCATTTCCTAGCTACCGATTCTAAAACTATTTGGAGTTTTTAATTCACCCCTTTGATCCGGTCAAAATGAGCTTAACTAATTCGAGAACGAATCGGAACGGGTGTAGTTACGAGATCCAGGTTCAAGGTGAAAATCGGATCGGTTGTTGTAGGTAACTTATCGATTTTCAGCTCAAAACGAATCAATAAATAAATTTGGGCATGCTTTAATATTGTTAGCGATGCGGTTAGGTGATGTTAATAGTATAAGTTAGTATATATATACATATATCTACGTATGCAAAACTTGTTGCGTGTTTTGCTGCAAAGTCAGACTAACTCAACTTTCAATCCACATACGCCCAAGAAAAAACTAGGTGATGATCAAAGACTTGTCCGAACAAGTTCGGGAAATATAGGAAAAAATATAATGGTGAGACATTGATAAGAAGATCTACAAATCTATTGTGCAATGTTCAAAGAATACAATAGATCTGTTTTGTCCTAAATCATAGACCAACTATCACATAGCACAAAATAAGACTTCTTTCCTAAGCGATTTGATGACAAGTATAGCTCTCAAACTTCACAGTAATCTGAGAACAATGGAGTACATGTTTGAGTAAATTAGATTAAAGGATAAACAATGTGGGGAACGAGAGAAGGATATGCGGCTCCCGAAGCGAAGAATGCCCATTCAGTGCAAGTAACCTCCATCCAGGACCTTTGAGATATAAGCTCGCATAATTCTCATCAAGGACCATAAGATGTAATTAGTCGGGAGGCAACGTGCGGAGCTTCCAAAGCGTCCGATCTTCATTCTGCACGATACATCATGTGTTAAGTTCCTTTCGAGTTGGAGATACCACAAATATTTTGGCTACCATGCCCGACACATCTAATCTAGAAAGACAAAGAACTTGTTGCTTAAGTATTTTCAGGTCACATGATGATGCTCTCTGAGATCCGAAATTCAAAATATAGTACTAACATGATTACGGAAGCACCTGAACTCCTCAAAGTAAAGGTGACACATCATAGTGAGATAAATATGTGATACTAGCACCAAAAGCTACGTAGGCATATATCACTATAAAAAGTTGGTCATAATTTTAGTTTGAGTAACTAAACCAAATCTCGTGGAGGACCATTTTTCATTCTAATCAACCTTAAGCAAGTCGTTCCGCAATTTCAAGATTTCTTGCTCCAAAACCTCGGCCGAGATCCCTAAACAAGAAGGTTTTCTTTAAGTATCTGGCGGGTCATACGATATTTTGATCTTGGGTTGCTCCAAACCTCCTTTGTATATTTTGATTAGTTAGAGATATGGCTATGTACACCAAACATTTCCAAGACCTACTTTAATGGGATATATATCTTGGGTTGCTATTCTTAGTGTTCGAGAACATGTGGCATGATTTCATGGATCAACCTTAATAAAATGGTACATTTAACGGCTAGTACAAGAGACATATTTCATCTAACAAGTGCTTTAAGTTTACTCCATATTATGAATGGGTGTAAGAAGAAAAAGCATCGGGAAAGAAAGCTACATACACTTGAATACTTAAATAGTGATTGCAGAATTAGAAGAGCCCATTACATGTATTTTCGGCCACTTGTTCAACTCCGGGTTGGCCTTATCATTGTAGAAAAAGGTAGAGATGAAAATTTAGTGAATTTGAGTGAAAATTGAGAGATGAAAACTCACGAGCATGGGTATTAGGGAGGGAAGAGCACAAATCCTAGGTATTTGTTCTTCACAATTAAAGAACGTCTACTAAAAGAATTGTTACAAGTTGCGACGCTTATCACTTGAGCACTTCGCAACCATAAAATTGTTACAGTGACATTCCACAATAGCGAGGAATATACAAAGTAAATGAGCATGCTTCCAAATAGGACACCGGAATGCTTAACAAAAAGGGGATTCTTTGTTTATATAGAAAACAAAAATGGGTTGTTGGATAACAAACATTAGGATGATTGAATTGTTCGCCAAATGCGAGATTATGAGTCCATTAGCTAGTACTCTAGTTCTCGGAAACAAGCTCTTCGGAAAGAGGCTTTTTGTTTAGCTTTGTTAGAGTATTTACTAAGGTCAAATTACCTATATTTCAGCTGAGAAACCCCTAAATAAATCTTCCACTAAAATCAAACAAAAACCCAAATATAGAATCGGATTGACATAAGTTAAAACTCAGAGGCAACTACACAATACGGACGGAATAGAATCTCCTTGAATAATCATCAATTTTCCAAAATAATCGGCCACAATCAATAAGCATAAATTCAAAGTCAAGAGAAAGGCACAATTGAAGATTATTGGGGGAAAAGAGAAAAGAAGAAGCAGATTGAAGGCCTTGCTCAAGCTACAATATGTCGGATACGTATGCGACGTTCTTCGTGACCGGAGAAACGCACGAACTAGTTTAGTGAATCAAGTATGACGAAGAGAGAAAGGGAGAGTAGAGAGAAGAGTGTGTACCTCTAATTGCGAGGAGGCATTGTAGCATCCCGAACGAGAAACGCGGTAACACGGTCCAAAACAAGCAGCCGGCGGTGGCTTTGGGACCCAGTGCGGTGGCTAGAATGGCGAGGTGAGAGAGAGCTTTCCAAGCCATGGAATTGATCGACTTAAGGGGAGAGTGGATTGCGCCAAGCCAATTTTTTTTTTTTTTAAAAAACGAGAAAGGGAAGGATTGAGATTTGAGTGTAATTGGTAAACCCTAAAATTGGAGGTAGTGGGCGGTTGTTTAACACTGAGGGGATTCTCAATATAAAAGAAAAACAACATCCAAAATAATTTGGAGGTAGTGGGCGGTGGTTTCGAGTGGAGGTCCGCCAAATGTGAAAATTCTAAAAAAATTAAAGCGCGGGGGTGACGGGGGTTTTATTTTCTTGTTTTTGGGAGATAATATGATAGATTGTAAAATAATACAATAGCTTATATTTAACATTTATATAAATTCGTGGGAAAATAATTGGGCAATATCTCTTATTATACTTTTTATATTTCTTTTTAAAGAGTAATATGTATTGGGGTGTTCATAATCGGGTACCGGATATGCGGGTACCCACGTATTTAACAAAAGCGACCCATGAGCCGTGCACCATCACCGCACGACTCGCGCATATCGAGTGGTAGCACAATCTTGGCGGCGTCGCATGCCCGACCCGCGCGCTAGGCTCGCCCGACTCGCGACTGCGAGCGAAGGGATGAAGCTTGGCAGGAAGACATGCCCGACTCGCGCGCTGAGACTGCGCGCGACTCGCGCGGCTGCGAGCGAAGGCTGGATGTTTGGGCAGCAGCGGAAGCCCGAGTCGCGCGCCATAGATGCCCGACTCGCGCACTTCGACGCGGCTGCGACTCTTCGGCAATTTTCAGCTTTCCTTAAGTTTTTTTAATGAGAAAAACGTTTTGTTTTTGATATCTTGTAATTTCTGAACTGAATTAGAGAGGAGAGAGAGAAGAACCCTAATCCCTTTTTCTCCCTTTTTGAGTTTCTAATCATGAGTTTGAAGATCTGCTTGATGGATGCTATGTCGATTGTAGCCTAAATCTAGTCTTGAGAACGGTTAATCAAGCTTCGGTCTACTATTGTGAGGTTTCTCTTTGTTAACTTGTTCTTAATTATAATTGTGATTTCTTGATTTAAATCTATGATTGTGGTATGTATTGCTAGGAGTACTACTAGTTTATACATTCGATTTATCATTTTCTAGGATTTAGAATTGATGCCGATTCATCTGTTCTTCTTTCATGAGTAGAAATCTAGGGTTTGATTAATGAATCTGATTATTCTTGATTAATCACTAGAGAAATCACAAGTTCCAATTTGAATATGTTGTGCTAGCAATTTGTTAATTGGCTCATTGTTTCCTAGTTCGTTGATGTTCTTTTGATTTGAATTTAATTTCTGATTAGATTAGATTAATCATTAGTTCAAGTTTTATGATCATCTGATTGTGATTGTTTAACGGTATTTTGAGGGAAAGGAATTTGATTTCCAACTTTGAGTAATTAAGAGTAAAGTTACATGTTTGAGAAACCAATGATCAATAGTATGAATCGAAGTGGCCATTAACCGAACTCAAGATTCTTCTCTTCTTGATTACATCACTTCTTTATTATACTTTAGTTCTTCGTATTTAGTTATTCATTTATTTAATCACAAAACTACGCAAAACCCCCATTTGATCTATTATAAGCACGATTTAGTCCCCAAGTCTCTGTGGATTCGACCCTACTTGCCACTTACATTTATTTGTATTGGAAAGAAGGAAAATAAACTTTTATCTTTGGTAGCGCGTGACGCGCGTCCCACCAAATTTTAGCGCCGTTCTCGGGGACTTGGCAATTACTAAAACGTGTTTATTGTAGATTGTGTTTTGGAATTTCACTTTTTGATTAGTATATGGTTGGCACCCGTGCTACTAACCAAGATTGTGTGGATTACGATCCCGAGTTAGAATTGAATCTTTTCAGGTTGCGAAGGGAATTGAGAATAAATTTTCAAGAACTTCCATTTTTATTGAATTTAGAAGAAGAAATGCCACCTAGGGTGGAGACTCGTACTCTGAGGGAGCTCACTGCTCCTAATATTGATCAACAACCATTGTGTATCACTTTCCCAACACGGAGGCGGGGCACGACCTTCGAGCTCAAGTCAGGGCTCATTCATCTATTACCATCTTTCCATGGGCTCAGTGGTGAAGACCCTAACAAGTTCCTATCCGAGTTCCATGTTGTGTGCTCAAGCATGAAACCGAGTAATGCCACGGAAGAGCAAGTTAAGATGAGGGCATTTCCTTTTTCTCTTAAGGATACGGCCAAAGATTGGCTATATTATCTTCCTCCGGGTGTATCTCCGGTTGGTCCGAGATGAAGAAGCGGTTCCTTGATAAATATTTTCCCGCTTCAAAGTCATCCACACTCAAGAAAGAGATAAGCAACATAGAGCAGAGATATGATGAACCTTTGTATGAATATTGGGAGCTGCCCGTATCATGGATATAGTGAGGAAGATCTAATCTTATACTTCTATAATGGACTTTCTGATGATGATGTGCGGATGATTAATGCAGCTAGTGGTGGATCGATCATAAATAAGACTCCAGCGAACGCTAGAGCTTTGATAGAGGAGCTTTCTGAAGGCTCCAGACATTTTAGTAGGCGATCCACCCACGAGAAGGTGAATGTGGGTAGCTCAAACACGCAAAATCCCAAACTTGAAGAACAGGTTCAAGCTCTTACCTCACTAGTAAGAGAGCTCATTGTTAAGGGACACACACAATAAGTTAAGGCGTGTGGGATATGTGCTTCAGATCACCCCACTGATTATTGCCCACAACTTCAAGAGGGGTCTAGTGCGGAAGTCAACGCTCTTGGTTTTCAAGGCTCCGGGAATCAAGGGAGATATGATCCTTATTCCAATACATACAATCCTGGTTGGAGAGATAATCCGAGGTTGAGATATGGGAATGAGCAAGGTAACCAACAACCCACACAATATCATCAACAGCAACAACAGTTCATGAGACCCCAAGCTCCAGTTCAGGGTCATCATCAGGGTCAGAATTCATATATGAGGCAAAGTTCTACAATGTCTACATCGAAGATATGATCAATGCCTTAACCAAGAATGTGACCACCATGCAAGGGAATATGGTACGGGTTTCAAGAGGAAACCCGCTCTAGTATAAGGAATTTGGAAACACAGATGAGTCGGGTTTCGAGTGCAAGTGAGCGGTGCTAGAGGCTCGTGAATTGGGAAAGTTACCCTCCCAAACGAAGTAAACCCAAAGAAGAATGTGAGTTCTATCATGATAAGGGGTGATAGACGTACCGACACGGGGAGAGAGCATGGTTGCAAGAAAGAAGGAAGTTACTTTACTTCCAAAGCATCGACCTCCCCCACCTTTTCCAGAAGCTTTGCGGGCCGATAGAAGGTATGAACGCAACAAAGGTATATACGAGCCCATATGCGAAAGTGAGGTAAGTTCTCCTATTTTAACAAAAGTAGAGAAAACTAGTGAGCATGTTTTCGCTATTTCTCATAATGCACTTCCTCCCAAACATGATGACCCGGGCATGTTTACCATCCCTTGCACTATTAATGACATTGGTATTCCTAAAGCTATGTTAGACTTAGGTGCTTCAATTAATGTGATTCCATTTTCACTATATGAGTCTTTAGCACTTGGTCCTTTGCATGCAACAAACGTCATAGTGCAATTAGGCGACGGATCCCACTCTTATTCCAAGGGTAAAGTCGAGGATGTGTTAGTTCATGTTGGTAAACTTCAGGTTTCCCCTCGACTTTTATGTCTTGGACATGGAGTCCGATTGTCATGTTTCTCCTGTTCTTCTAGGGAGACCGTTTTTGAAAACATCCAATTACTAAAATTGATGTTGGTGCGGGGTCATTAACTATGGAGTTTGGGGGACATATAGAAGCATTTGGTATTCATGAGTCTAAAAATTCCCTAGCGATCGAACATCCCTCATGCTTTGTGGGTACTATTCGATCCATAGTGTGTGATACATATGATACCAGTGAGGGACATGAGTCATTGGATGTAGTGAGGTTGCAAAAACATGAGAGACCACCTGATTTCTAGCATAATTTTACACCGTTATCACTAACGCTAGCAGTGCGGGAAAATGTCTCATCAAGCTTACAGTACAATTGTTGGAACAAGGAGTTGAACCACCCCTGACTGATTTTGGGAGGTATAAGGTCGAGCTAACGACTTTAAACTAGCGCTTACTCGGGAGGCAACCCGAGCCTCTTTTTTCTTTTCTTCTTTCTTTTTCTTTTCTATTTTTCTTCCTTTTCTTTTTATTCTTACTCTTAAACCTCACCATTTTTATACTCCACCACAACAAATTATCCTTCACCCACCATTCCCCCTCTTGTTTCCCGAACTATAATTCAAAACACTTTTAGTCAATCATAATCCAACTTAAGCCAAAATACATCAAAAGACCTTTGAGAAGTGTCCATTTGAGAGACGTTGGTGAAATTGGAGGGTCGAGATTGATGAAGGAGTGCATGAGCAATGCTTACGAGCAATGATGCGCATTTGCATACTTGGATTTGGTTCTACTCGTAAGGTGCAAAGTTCAAATTATATTCTCCTCATGAATTTAATTTTGGATTAGTCATTTACTTGGGTGTTATAGGGAGTCGGGTTGTGAGATGGTGTGTGTGTTTGTCGTCCATGTGTTCTCTTATGTTGTTGAGGTGTGAAGTGTTTTAGTTTGGTATTGTTGAAGAGGTGAGAATTTTTGTGAGAGTCGGTTTTTGAGTGTTCCCCTTCTCGTTTCTTGTGTTTTCTTGTACTTGTTCTCACATTGAGGACAATGTCTTGATTAAGTCGGGGGGAGGAAATTCTCATTGTTCTATTTGATGCTTATTTTAAAAAAAAAAAAACAAAAAACAAAAAAAAAAACAAAAAAAAAAAAGAAAGAACAAAAGTGATGAATTGAAACCCGCTGAGTTGAAAACCCGCAAGGGCGGGCGACTCAGGCAATAATGGGGGCCCGGATAGGTTGAAAACCCGAAAGGGCAATCTATGCAAAAAAGTGGCTAATTGGAGCGGGTGAGATGGTGAGCTCATAAATGAAAAAAAAAATGTGTGTGAAGCTAGGATGAAAACCCGAAAGGGCTCCTAGGCAAAATGAGAGATAAAAGAGATAAATTTGAAATCATTTGCCGGAGTTGGTGTCATAAGGAGGATTGGTGATATAAGGAGTGTCTCGGGTAGGTTTTTCATCTTGATGTTCGGAGTTAGAGGCGAATAGGTTAGAGCTCGCTCATCATTGGAGGAATAAGGAGTTTGGTGTTGTGATTGTGTTTAGATGGTCCAAGTTCGAGTCCTTTGAGATTTGTCAGGACTCGAATTTGCTTTTGTCGTTTCATGACATGAGGATGGTTGTGGTGTTGTGCAGATTGGAATGGCTTTGAATCCTTTGAGATCTTTCGGGGTTCAAAGTCATGTGTTTTTATTATCTTGGTGTTGAGCATAGTATGAGAGTGCTATTTATATTATTTAAGGAGAGCTTTTAGTTCAAGTGTGGGGGTGACTCTCACCCTTAGACTTGGCTTTGAGCGAATCGGGGGAAATAGCAAACTTTTATCATACACTAGGATGGAGAGATAAGGGGAGTAGTGAAAGGTGAGCAATGACTTGGAAGGGGTGCCTCATTGACCTTTATTTTAAGTTTACTCGAGGTCGAGTAAAGTTCAAGTGTGGGGGTATTTGATGGGACCAAGTTATGTGCGATTATAGAGTGTTGAGAAGTCCATTTTACTAAGGTTTAAGGTTTAAGAAGGAGAGTTTTACTCATCTATACCTTAGTGTGGAGAAGAGGGAGTTATGATGAATTGGCAATATTAGAGGAGATTTAAGGATATTTTGTGGTTCCATATGCTTTTGAACATTTACAGGTGGATTAAGCTCACAAAGTTCCTTGAAGTCTAGATGTTGATGGTTGTCATCCAAGTTCATCCTATCTGTGGCTCCACGGCATTGTTTGCCCACCATGGGCGTTGAAGAGCCCACCTCGAGCGTTTGTGGAGAAGGTTGGATGGTGGGCAGTAGCGAGTACCCGAGCTGGGCACCACACACGCACGGGCCGCACTATCGAGCAATGAGAATCATGCGAAGCCTAATGCCCGAGCCGCGCACCATCACCGCACGACTCGCGCATATCGAGTGGTAGCACACAATCTTGAGCGTCGCATGCCCGACCCACGTGCTAGGCTCGCTCGACTCAGCCCGGCGAGCGAAGGGATGAAGCTTGGCAGCAAGACATGCCCGACTCGCGCGCTAGACCTGCGCGACTCGCGCGCTGCGAGCGAAGGCTGGATGTTTGGGCAGCAGCGGAAGCCCGAGTCGCGCGCCATAGATGCCCGACTCGCGCACTTCGACACGGCTGCGACTCTTCGGCAATTTTCAGCTTTCCTTAGGTTTTTTTAATGAGAAAAACGTTTTGTTTTTGATATCTTGTAATTTCTGAACTGAATTAGAGAGGAGAGAGAGAAGAACCCTAATCCCTTTTTCTCCCTTTTTGAGTTTCTAATCATGAGTTTGAAGATCTGCTTGATGGATGCTATGTCGATTGTAGCCTAAATCTAGTCTTGAGAACGGTTAATCAAGCTTCGGTCTACTATTGTGAGGTTTCTCTTTGTTAACTTGTTCTTAATTATAATTGTGATTTCTTGATTTAAATCTATGATTGTGGTATGTATTGCTAGGAGTACTACTAGTTTATACATTCGATTTATCATTTGCTAGGATTTAGAATTGATGCCGATTCATCTGTTCTTCTTTCATGAGTAGCAATCTAGGGTTTGATTAATGAATCTGATTATTCTTGATTAATCACTAGAGAAATCACAAGTTCCAATTTGAATATGTTGTGCTAGCAATTTGTTAATTGGCTCATTGTTTCCCAGTTCGTTGATGTTCTTTTGATTTGAATTTAATCTCTGATTAGATTAGATTAATCATTAGTTCAAGTTTTATGATCATCTGATTGTGATTGTTTAACGGTATTTTGAGGGAAAGGAATTTGATTTCCAACTTTGAGTAATTAAGAGTAAAGTTACATGTTTGAGAAACCAATGATCAATAGTATGAATCGAAGTGGCCATTAACCGAACTCAAGATTCTTCTCTTCTTGATTACATCACTTCTTTATTATACTTTAGTTCTTCGTATTTAGTTATTCATTTATTTAATCACAAAACTACGCAAAACCCCCATTTGATCTATTATAAGCACGAGTTAGTCCCCAAGTCTCTGTGGATTCGACCCTACTGGCCACTTACATTTATTTGTATTGGAAAGAAGGAAAATAAACTTTTATCTTTGGTAGCGTGTACGACCGCGTCCCACCAATAATCCTCAAGTCCGAATGGGGAAAAAATGAAGTCGGATTTTTCGTTCGAGTTGTGTCCTGCATTGATGCTCTAAAGTGTTTTTGGCATAACTCTTAGCCCGAAAAACATTTGTAAAAGATTATTGTGCCTAAAATGGTTTTTTTCCATGCTTCACAGCTCCGTCACGTCAGAATGTGGAATCAATTAAGTTGAATTTTTTGTACAAGTAGTTCCCTACATTGAACGTGAAAAGAATTTTGCCCAAAATTCTTATCTCGTAAAACATTTCTGATTGATTCTTGCGCCTAAAGTGGCATTTTTCCAGGCTCAACATAATCCTCAAGTCCGAATGGGAAAAAAATGAAGTCGGATTTTTCGTTCCAGTTGTGCCCTGCATTGATGCTCTAAAGTGTTTTTGGCATAACTCTTAGCCCGAAAAACATTTCTAAAAGATTCTTGTGCCTAAAATGGTTTTTTTCCACGCTTCACAGCTCCGTCACGTCAGAATGTGAAAACAATAAAGTTGAATTTTCCGTACAAGTAGTTCCCTACATTGAACGTGAAAAGTATTTTGCCCAAAACTCTTATGTCGGAAAACATTTCTAATTGATTCTTGCGCCTAAAGTGGCATTTTTCCAGGCTCAACATAATCCTCAAGTCCGAATGAGAAAAAAATGAAGTCGGATTTTTCGTTCTAGTTGTGCCCTGCATTGATGCTCTAAAGTGTTTTTGGCATAACTCTTAGCCCGAAAAACATTTGTAAAAGATTCTTGTGCCTAAAATGGTTTTTTTCCACGCTTCACAGCTCCGTCACGTCAGAATGTGGAATCAATTAAGTTGAATTTTTTGTACAAGTAGTTCCCTACATTGAACGTGAAAAGAATTTTGCCCAAAACTCTTATGTCGGAAAACATTTCTAATTGATTCTTGCGCCTAAAGTGGCATTTTTCCAGGCTCAACATAATCCTCAAGTCCGAATGGGAAAAAAATGAAGTCGGATTTTTCGTTCCAGTTGTGCCCTGCATTGATGCTCTAAAGTGTTTTTGGCATAACTCTTACACCGAAAAACATTTCTAAAAGATTCTTGTGCCTAAAAATGTTTTTTTCCAAGCTTCACAGCTCCGTTACGTCAGATTGTGGAAACAATAAAGTTGAATTTTTCGTACAAGTAGTTCCCTACATTGAACGTGAAAAGTATTTTGCCCATAACTCTTATCTCGGAAAACATTTCTGATTGATTCTTGTGCCTAAAGAGGCATTTTTCCAGGCTCAATAAATTCCTCAAGTCCGAATGGGAAAAAAATAAAGTCGGATTTTTCGTTCCAGTTGTGCCCTGCATTGATGCTCTAAAGTGTTTTTGGCTTGACTTTTAGCCCGAAAAACATTTCTAAAAGATTCTTGTGCCTAAAATGGTTTTTTTCCACGCTCCACATCTCCGTCAAGTTAGAATGTGGATAAAATAAAGTTGGATTTTTCGTACAAGTAGTGCCCTACATTGAACGTGAAAAGTACTTTGTCCGAAACTCTTATGTCGGAAAACATTTCTAATTGATTCTTGCGCCTAAAGTGGCATTTTTCCAGGCTCAACATAATCCTAAGTCCGAATGGGGAAAAAATGAAGTTGGATTTTTCGTTCCAGTTGTGCCCTGCATTGATGCTCTAAAGTGTTTTTGGCATAGCTCTTAGCCCGAAAAATATTTCGAAAACATTCTTATGCCTAAAATGGTTTTTTTCCACGCTCCACAGCTCCGTCAAGTTAGAATGTGGATAAAATAAAGTTGGATTTTTCGTACAAGTAGTGCCCTACATTGAATGTGAAAAGTATTTTGCCCATAGCTCTTATCTCGGAAAACATTTCTGATTGATTCTTGCGCCTAAAGTGGCATTTTTCCAGGCTCAATAAATTCCTCAAGTCCGAATGGGAAAAAAATAAAGTCGGATTTTTCGTTCCAGTTGTGACCTGCATTGATGCTCTAAAGTGTTTTTGGCATAACTCTTAGCCCGAAAAACATTTCAAAAAGATTCTTGTGCCAAAAATGGTTTTTTTCCACGCTTCACAGCTCCGTCACGTCAGAATGTGGAAACAATAAAGTTGAATTTTTCGTACAAGTTGTTCCCTACATTGAACGTGAAAAGTATTTTGCCCAAAACCCTTATGTCGGAAAACATTTCTAATTGATTCTTGTTCTAAAGTGGCATTTTTCCAGGCTCAACATAATCCTCAAGTCCGAATGGGAAAAAATGAAGTCGGATTTTTCGTTCCAGTTGTGCCCTGCATTGATGCTCTAAAGTGTTTTTGGCATAACTCTTAGCCTAAAAAACATTTCTAAAAGATTCTTGTGCCTAAAATGGTTTTTTTCCACCCTCCACAGCTCCGTCAAGTTAGAATGTAGATAAAATAAAGTTGGATTTTTCGTACAAGTAGTGCCCTACATTGAACGTGAAAAGTATTTTGCCCATAGCTCTTATCTCCGAAAACATTTCTGATTGATTCTTGCGCCTAAAGTGGCATTTTTCAGGCTCAACATATTCCTCAAGTCCGAATGGGAAAAAAATAAAGTCGGATTTTTCGTTCCAGTTGTGACCTGCATTGATGCTCTAAAGTGTTTTTGGCATAACTCTTAGCCCGAAAAACATTTCAAAAAGATTCTTGTGCCAAAAATGGTTTTTTTCCACGCTTCACAGCTCCGTCACGTCAGAATGTGGAAATAATAAAGTTGAATATTTCGTACAAGTTGTTCCCTACATTGAACGTGAAAAGTATTTTGCCCGAAACCCTTATGACGGAAAACATTTCTAATTGATTCTTGCGCCTAAAGTGGCATTTTTCCAGGCTCAACATAATCCTCAAGTCCGAATGGGGAAAAATGAAGTCGGATTTTTCGTTCCAGTTGTGCCCTGCATTGATGCTCTAAAGTGTTTTTGGCATAACTCTTAGCCCAAAAAACATTTCTAAAAGATTCTTGTGCCTAAAATGGTTTTTTTCCACGCTCCACAGCTCCGTCAAGTTAGAATGTAGATAAAATAAAGTTGGATTTTTCGTACAAGTAGTGCCCTACATTGAACGTGAAAAGTATTTTGCCCATAGCTCTTATCTCCGAAAACATTTCTGATTGATTCTTGCGCCGAAAGTGGCATTTTTCCAGGCTCAATAAATTCCTCAAGTCAGAATGGGAAAAAAATAAAGTCGGATTTTTCGTTCCAGTTGTGACCTGCATTGATGCTCTAAAGTGTTTTTGGCATAACTCTTAGCCCGAAAAACATTAAAAGATTCTTGTGCCAAAAATGGTTTTTTTCCACGCTTCACAGCTCCGTCACGTCAGAATGTGGAAACAATAAAGTTGAATTTTTCGTACAAGTTGTTCCCTACATTGAACGTGAAAAGTATTTTGCCCAAAACCCTTATGTCGAAAACATTTCTAATTGATTTTTGCGCCTAAAGTGGCATTTTTCCAGGCTCAACATAATCCTCAAGTCCCAATGGGGAAAAAATGAAGTCGGATTTTTCGCTCCAGTTGTGCCCGGCATTGTGCTCTAAATTGTTTTTGGCATAACTCTTAGCCCGAAAAAAATTTCTAAAAGATTCTTGTGCCTAAAATGGTTTGTTTCCACGCTCCACAGCTCCGTCACGTCAGAATGTGGAAACAATAAAGTTGAATTTTTCGTACAAGTAGTTCCCTACATTGAACGTGAAAAGTATTTTGCCCAAAACTCTTATGTCGGAAAACATTTCTAATTGATTTTTGCGCCTAAAGTGGCATTTTTCCAGGCTCAACATAATCCTCAAGTCCAAATGGGGAAAAAATGAAGTCGGATTTTTCGCTCCAGTTGTGCCCGGCATTGTGCTCTAAATTGTTTTTGGCATAACTCTTATCCCGAAAAACATTTCTAAAAGACTCTTGTGCCTAAAATGGTTTTTTTCCACGCTTCACAGCTCCGTCACGTCATAATGTGGAAACAAACAAGTTGAATTTTTCGTACAAGTAGTTCCCTACATTGAACGTGAAAAGTATTTTGCCCAAAACTCTTATATCGGAAAACATTTCTAATTGATTCATGCGCCTAAAGTGGCATTTTTCCAGGCTCAACATAATCCTCAAGTCCGAATGGGAAAAAAATGAAGTCGGATTTTCCGTTCCACTTGTGTCCTGCATTGATGCTCTAAAGTGTTTTTGGCATAACTCTTAGCCCGAAAAACATTTCTAAAAGATTCTTGTGCCTTAAATGGTTTTTTTCCACGCTTCACCGCTCCGTCACGTCAGAATGTGGAAACAATAATGTTGAATTTTTCGTACAAGTAATTCCCTACATTGAACGTGAAAAGTATTTTGCCCTAAACTATTATCTTGGAAAACATTTCTAATTGATTCTTGCGCCTAAAGTCGCATTTTTCCAAGCTCAACATATTCCTAAAGATCGAATGGGAAAAAAATGAAGTCGGATTTTTCGTTCGAGTTTTGCCCTGCATTGATGCTCTAAAGTGTTTTTGGCATAACTCTTAACCCGAAAAACATTTCTAAAAGATTCTTGTGCCTAAAATGGTTTTTTTCCACGCTTCACAGATCCGTCACGTCAGAATGTGGAAACAATAAAGTTGAATTTTTCGTACAAGTAGTTCCCTACATTGAACGTGAAAAGTGTTTTGCCCAAAACTCTTATGTCGGAAAACATTTCTAATTGATTCTTGCGCCTAAAGTGGCATTTTTCCAAGCTCAATATAATCCTCAAGTCCGAATGGGAAAAAAATAAAGTCGGATTTTTCGTTCCAGTTGTGCCCTGTATTGATGCTCTAAAGTGTTTTTGGCATAACTCTTTGCCCGAAAAACATTTCTAAAAGATTCTTGTGCTTAAAATTGTTTTTTTTCCACGCTTCACAGCTCCGTCAAGTCAGAATTTGGAAACAATAAAGTTGAATTTTTCGTACAAGTAGTTCCCTACATTGAACGTGAAAAGTATTTTGCCCAAAACTCTTATGTCGGAAAACATTTCTAATTGATTCTTGCGCCTAAAGTGGCATTTTTCCAGGCTCAACATAATCCTCAAGTCCGAATGGGAAAAAAATGAAGTCGGATTTTTCGTTCCAGTTGTGCCCTGCATTGATGCTCTAAAGTGTTTTTGGCATAACTCTTAGCCCGAAAAACATTTCTAAAAGATTCTTGTGCCTTAAATGGTTTTTTTCCAGGCTTCACAGCTCCGTCACGTCAGAATGTGGAAACAATAAAGTTGAATTTTTCGTACAAGTAATTCCCTACATTGAACGTGAAAAGTATTTTGCCCTAAACTCTTATCTTGGAAAACATTTCTAATTGATTCTTGCGCCTAAAGTCGCATTTTTCCAAGCTCAACATATTCCTAAAGATCGAATGGGAAAAAAATGAAGTCGGATTTTTCCTTCGAGTTTTGCCCTGCATTGATGCTCTAAAGTGTTTTTGGCATAACTCTTAACCCGAAAAACATTTCTAAAAGATTCTTGTGCCTAAAATGGTTTTTTTCCACGCTTCACAGATCCGTCACGTCAGAATGTGGAAACAATAAAGTTGAATTTTTCGTACAAGTAGTTCCCTACATTGAACGTGAAAAGTGTTTTGCCCAAAACTCTTATGTCGGAAAACATTTCTAATTGATTCTTGCGCCTAAAGTGGCATTTTTCCAGGCTCAATATAATCCTCAAGTCCGAATGGGATAAAAATAAAGTCGGATTTTTCGTTCCAGTTGTGCCCTGTATTGATGCTCTAAAGTGTTTTTGGCATAACTCTTTGCCCGAAAAATAATTGAAAAAGATTGTTGTGCCTAAAATGGTTTTTTTCCACGCTTCACAGCTCCGTCACGTCAGAATGTGGAAACAATAAAGTTGAATTTTTCGTACAAATAGTTCCCTACATTGAACGTGAAAAGTATTTTGCCCAAAACTCTTATGTCGCAAAAAAACATTTCTAATTGATTCTTGCGCCTAAAGTGGCATTTTTCCTGGCTCAACATAATCCTCAAGTCCGAATGTAAAAAAAATGAAGTCGGATTTATCGTTCCAGTTGTGCCCTGCATTGATGCTCTAAAGTATTTTTGGCATAACTCTTAGCCCAAAAAACATTTCTAAAAGATTATTCTGCCTAAAATGGTTTTTTTCCACGCTCCACAGCTCCGTCACGTCATAATGTGGAAACAATAAAGGTGGATTTTTCGTACAAGTAGTTCCCTACATTGAACGTGAAAAGTATTTTGCCCAAAACTCTTATGTCGGAAAACATTTCTAATTGATTCTTGCGCCTAAAGTGGCTTTTTTCCAGGCTCAACATAATACTCAAGTCCGAATGGGGAAAAAATGAAGTCGGATTTTTTCGTTCCAGTTGTGCCCTGCATTGATGCTCGAAAGTGTTTTTGGCATAACTCTTAGCCCGAAAAACATTTCTAAAAGATTCTTGTGCCTAAAATGGTTATTTTCCACGCTCCACAGCTCCGTCAAGTTAGAATGTGGATGAAATAAAGTGGATTTTTCGTACAAGTAGTGCCCTACATTGAACGTGAAAAGTATTTTGCCCATAGCTCTTATCTCGGAAAACATTTTTGATTGATTCTTGCGCTTAAAGTGGCATTTTTCCAGGCTCAATAAATTCCTCAAGTCCGAATGGGAAAAAATTAAAGTCGGATTTTTCGTTCCAGTTGTGCCCTGCATTGATGCTCTAATGTGTTTTTGGCATAACTCTTAGCCCGAAAAACATTTCTAAAAGATTCTTGTGCCTAATAATGGTTTTTTTCCACGCTTCACAGCTCCGTCACGTCATAATGTGGAAACAAACAAGTTGAATTTTTCGTACAAGTTGTTCCCTACATTGAACGTGAAAAGTATTTTGCCCAAAACTCTTATATCGGAAAACATTTCTAATTGATTCATGCGCCTAAAGTGGCATTTTTCCAGGCTCAACATAATCCTCAAGTCCGAATGGGAAAAAAATGAAGTCGGATTTTCCGTTCCGCACTTGTGCCCTGCATTGATGCTCTAAAGTGTTTTTGGCATAACTCTTAGCCCGAAAAACATTTCTAAAAGATTGTTGTGCCTTAAATGGTTTTTTTCCATGCTTCACAGCTCCGTCACGTCAGAATGTGGAAACAATAAAGTTGAATTTTTCGTACAAGTAATTCCCTACATTGAACGTGAAAAGTATTTTGCCCTAAACTCTTATCTTGGAAAACATTTCTAATTGATTCTTGCGCCTAAAGTCGCATTTTTCCAAGCTCAACATATTCCTAAAGATCGAATGGGAAAAAAATGAAGTCGGATTTTTCGTTCGAGTTTTGCCCTGCATTGATGCTCTAAAGTGTTTTTGGCATAACTCTTAACCCGAAAAACATTTTTAAAAGATTCTTGTGCCTAAAATGGTTTTTTTCCACGCTTCACAGATCCGTCACGTCAGAATGTGGAAACAATAAAGTTGTATTTTTCGTACAAGTAGTTCCCTACATTGAACGTGAAAAGTATTTTGCCCAAAACTCTTATGTCCGAAAACATTTCTAATTGATTCTTGCGCCGAATGTGGCATTTTTCCTGGCTCAACATAATCCTCAAGTCCGAATGTAAAAAAAATGAAGTCGGATTTATCGTTCCAGTTGTGCCATGCATTGATGCTCTAAAGTATTTTTGGCATAACTCTTAGCCCAAAAAACATTTCTAAAAGATTATTCTGCCTAAAATGGTTTTTTTCCACGCTCCACAGCTCCGTCACGTCATAATGTGGAAACAATAAACTTGGATTTTTCGTACAAGTAGTTCCCTAGATTGAACGTGAAAAGTATTTTGCCCAAAACTCTTATCTTGGAAAACATTTCTAATTGATTTTTGCGCCTAAAGTGGCATTTTTCCAAGCTCAACATATTCCTCAAGATCGAATGGGAAAAAAATGAAGTCGGATTTTGTTCCAGTTGTGCCCGGCATTGATGCTCTAAAGTGTTTTTGGCATAACTCTTAGCCCGAAAAACATTTCTAAAAGATTCTTGTGCCTAAAATGGTTTTTTTCCACGCTCCACAGCTCCGTCAAGTTAGAATGTGGATAAAATAAAGTTGGATTTTTCGTACAAGTAGTGCCCTAAATTGAACGTGAAAAGTATTTTGCCTATAGCTCTTATCTCGTAAAACATTTCTGATTGATTCTTGCGCCTAATGTGGCATTTTTCCAGGCTCAATAAATTCCTCAAGTCCGAATGGGAAAAAAATAAAGTCGGATTTTTCATTCCAGTTGTGCCCTGCAATGATGCTCTAAAGTGTTTTTGGCATAACTCTTAGCTCGAAAAACATTGCTAAAAGATTCTTGTGCCTAAAATGGTTTTTTTCCAAGCTTCACAGCTCCGTCACGTCAGAATGTGGAAACAATAAAATTGAATTTTTCGTACAAGTAGTTCCCTACATTGAACGTGAAAAGTATTTTTCCCAAAACTCTTATGTCGGAAAACATTTCTAATTGATTCTTGCGCCTAAAGTGGCTTTTTTCCAGGCTCAACATAATACTCAAGTCCGAATGGGGAAAAAATGAAGTCGGATTTTTTCGTTCCAGTTGTGCCCTGCATTGATGCTCGAAAGTGTTTTTGGCATAACTCTTAGCCCGAAAAACATTTCAAAAAGATTCTTGTGCCTAAAATGGTTATTTTCCACGCTCCACAGCTCCGTCAAGTTAGAATGTGGATGAAATAAAGTGGATTTTTCGTACAAGTAGTGCCCTACATAGAACGTGAAAAGTATTTTGCCCATAGCTCTTATCTCGTAAAACATTTCTGATTGATTCTTGCGCCTAAAGTGGCATTATTCCAGGCTCAATAAATTCCTCAAGTCCGAATGGGAAAAAAATAAAGTCGGATTTTTTGTTCCAGTTGTGCGCTGCATTGATGCTCTAAAGTGTTTTTGGCATAACTCATAGCCCGAAAAACATTTCTAAAAGATTCTTGTGCCTAAAATGGTTTTTTTCCACGCTCCACAGCTCTGTCAAGTAAGAATGTGGATAAAATAAATTTGGATTTTTCGTTCAAGTAGTGCCCTACAATGAAAGTGAAAAGTATTTTTCCCATAACTCTTATCTCGGAAAACATTTCTGATTGATTCTTGCTCCTAAAGTGGCTTATTTCCAGGCTCAATAAATTCCTCAAGTCCGAATGGGAAAAATATAAAGTCGGATTTTTCGTTCCAGTTGTTCCCTGCATTGATGCTCCAAAGTGTTTTTGGTATAACTCTTAGCCCGAGAAACATTTCTAAAAGATTCTTGTGCCTAAAATGGTTTTTTTCCACGCTTCACAGCTCTGTCACGTCAGAATTTGGAAACAATAAAGTTAAATTTTTCGTACAAGTAGTTCCCTACATTTAACGTGAAAAGTATTTTGCCCAAAACTCTTATGTCGGAAAACATTTCTAATTGATTCTTGCGCCTAAAGTGGCATTTTTCCAGGCTCAACATAATCCTCAAGTCCGAATGGGAAAGAAATGAAGTCGGATTTTTCGTTACAGTTGTGCCCTGCATTGATGCTCTAAAGTGATTTTGGCATAACTCTCAGCCCGAAAAAGATTTCAAAAAGATTCTTATGCCTAAAATGGTTTTTTCCACGCTCCACAGCTCCGTCATGTCAGAATTTGGAAACAATAATGTTTAATTTTTCATGCAAGTAGTTCCCTACATTGAACGTCAAAAGTATTTTGCCCAAAACTCTTATCTTGGAAAACATTTCTAATTGATTCTTGCGCCTAAAGTGGCATTTTTCCAAGCTCAACATATTTCTCAAGATCGAATGGGAAAAAAATGAAGTCGGATTTTTCGTTCCAGTTGTGCCCTACATTGATGCTCTAAAGTGTTTTTGGCATAAATCTTAGCCCGAAAAACATTTATAAAAGATTGTTGTGCCTAAAATGGTTTTTTTCCACGCTCCACAGCTCCGTCAAGTTAGAATGTGGATAAAATAAAGTTGGATTTTCCGTACAAGTAGTGCCCTACATTGAACGTGAAAAGTATTTTGCCCGTAGTTCTTATCTCGGAAAACAGTTCTGATTGATTCTTGCTCCTAAAGTGGCATTTTTCCAGGCTCAATAAATTCCTCAAGTCCGAATGGGAAAAAAATAAAGTCGGATTTTTCGTTCCAGTTGTACCCTACATTGATGCTCTAAAGTGTTTTTGGCATAACTCTTAGCCCGAAAAACATTTCAAAAAGATTCTTGTGCCTAAAATGGTTTTTTCCACGTTTCACAGCTCTGTCACGTAACAATGTGGAAACAATAAAGTTGAATTTCTCGTACAAGTAGTTCCCTACATTGAACGTGAAAAGTATTTTGCCCAAAACTCTTATGTATGAAAACATTTCTAATTGATTCTTGCGCCTAAAGTGGCATTTTTCCGGGCTCAACATAATCCTCAAGTCCGAATGGGAAAAAAATGAAGTCGGATTTATCGTTCGGTTGTGCCCGCATTGATGCTCTAAAGTGTTTTTGGCATAACTCTTAGCCCAAAAACATTTCTAAAGATTCTTGTGCTAAATGGTTTTTCCACGCTCCACTGTCGTTGAATGTGGATAAATAAGTTGTTTTTAGTAGTGCCCTACATTGAACGTGAAAAGTATTTTGCCCATAACTCTTATCTCCGAAAACATTTTGATTGATTCTCCTAAAGTGGCATTTTCCGGCTCAATAAATCCTCAGTCCGAATGGGAAAAAATAAGTCGGATTTTTCGTCCTGCTGCATTGATGCTCTAAGTGTTTTGCATAACTCTTGCCGAAAACATTTTAAAGATTCTTGTGCCTAAATGGTTTTTCCACGCTTCCGTCCGTCCGTAATGTGGAAACAATAAAGTTGAATTTTTCACAAGTAGTTCCCTACATTGAACGTGAAAGTATTTTGCCCAAACTCTTATCTTGGACAATATTTCTAATTGATTCTTGCCTAAGTGGCATTTTTCCAGCTCTACTTATTCCTCAGATCGAATGGAAAAAATGAGTCGATTTTTGTTCCTTTGCCGCATTGATGCTCTAAAGTGTTTTTGGCATAACTCATAGCCCGAAAAACATTTCTAAAAGATTCTTGTGCCTAAAATGGTTTTTTTCCACGCTTCACGCCTCCAGTCACGTCGAATGTGGAAACAATAAAGTTGAATTTTTCGTACAAGTAGTTCCCTACATTGAACGTGAAAAGTATTTTGTCCAAAACTCTTATGTCGGAAAACATTTCTAATTGATTCTTGCGCCTGAAGTGGCATTTTTCCAGGCTCAACATAATCCTAAGTCCGAATGGGAAAAAAATGAAGTCGGATTTTTCGTTCCAGTTGTGCCCTACATTGACGCTCTAAAGTGTTTTTGGCATAACTCTTAGCCCGAAAAACATTTCGAAAAGATTCTTGTGCCTAAAATGGTTTTTTTCCACGCTCCACAGCTCCGTCAAGTTAGAATATGGATAAAATAAAGTTGGATTTTTCGTACAAGTAGTGCCCTACATTGAACGTGAAAAGTATTTTGCCCATAGCTCTTATCTCGGAAAACATTTCTGATTGATTCTTGCGCCTAAAGTGGCATTTTTCCAGGCTCGATAAATTCCTCAAGTCCGGATGGGAAAAAAATAAAGTCGGATTTTTCGTTCCAGTTGTGCCCTGCAATGATGCTCTAAAGTGTTTTTGGCATAACTCTTAGCCCGAAAAACTTTGCTAAAAGATTCTTGTGCCTAAAATCGTTCCAGTTGTGACCTGCATTGATGCTCTAAAGTTTTTGGCATAACTCATAGCCCGAAAAACATTTCAAAAAGATTCTTGTGCCAAAAATGGTTTTTTTCCACGCTTCACAGCTCCGTCACGTCAGAATGTGGAAACAATAAAGTTGAATTTTTCGTACAAGTTGTTCCCTACATTGAACGTGAAAAGTATTTTGCCCAAAACCCTTTTTTAGGAAAATATTTATAATTGATTCTTGCGCCTAAAGTGGCATTTTTCCAGGCTCAACATAATCCTCAAGTCCGAATGGGAAAAAAATGAAGTCGGATTTTTCGTTCTAGTTGTGCCCTGCAATGATGCTCTAAAGTGTTTTTGGAATAACTCTTACCCCGAAAAACATTTCTAAAAGATTCTTGTGCTTAAAATGGTTTTTTTCCACGCTTCACAGCTCCGTCACGTCAGAATGTGGAAACAATAAAGTTGAATTTTTCGTACAAGTAGTTCCCTACGTTGAACGTGAAAAGTATTGTGCCCAAAACTCTTATGTCGGAAAACATTTCTAATTGATTCTTGCGCCTAAAGTGGCATTTTTCCAGGCTCAACATAATCCTCAAGTCCGAATGGGAAAAAAATGAAGTCGGATTTTTCGTTCCAGTTGTGCCCTGCATTGATGCTCTAAAGTGTTTTTGGCATAACTCTTAGCCCGAAAAATATTTCTAAAAGATTCTTGTGCCTAAAATGTTTTTTTCCATGCTCCACAGCTCCGTCAAGTTAGAATGTGGATAAAATAAAGTTGGATTTTTCGTACAAGTAGTGCCCTACATTGAAGGTGAAAAGTATTTTGCCCATAGCTCTTATCTCGGAAAACATTTTTGATTGATTCTTGCGCTTAAAGTGGCATTTTTCCAGGCTCAATAAATTCCTCAAGTCCGAATGGGAAAAAATTAAAGTCAGATTTTTTGTTCCAGTTGTGCCCTGCATTGATGCTCTAAAGTGTTTTTGGCATAACTCTTAGCCCGAAAAATATTTCTAAAAGATTCTTTTGCCTAAAATGGTTTTTTTCCACGCTTCACAGCTCCGTCACGTCAGAATGTGGAAACAATAAAGTTGAATTTTTCGTACAAGTAGTTCCCTACATTAAACGTGAAAAGTGTTTTGCCCAAAACTCTTATGTCGGAAAACATTTCTAATTGATTCTTGCGCCTAAAGTGGCATTTTTCCGGGCTCAATATAATCCTCAAGTCCGAATGGGAAAAAAATGAAGTCGGATTTTTCGTTCCAGTTGTGCCCTGTATTGATGCTCTAAAGTGTTTTTGGCATAACTCTTAGCCCGAAAAACATTTCTAAAAGATTCTTGTGCTTAAAATGGTTTTTTTCCACGCTTCACAGCTCCGTCACGTCAGAATGTGGAAACAATAAAGTTGAATTTTTCGTACAAGTAGTTCCCTACATTGAACGTGAAAAGTATTTTGCCCAAAACACTTATGTCGGAAAACATTTCTAATTGATTCTTGCGCCTAAAGTGGCATTTTTCCAGGCTCAACATAATCCTCAAATCCGAATGGGAAGAAAATGAAGTCGGATTTTTCGTTCCAGTTGTGCCCTGCATTGATGCTCTAAAGTGTTTTTGGCATAACTCTTAGCCCGAAAAACATTTCTAAAAGATTCTTGTGCCTAAAATGGTTTATTTCCACGCTCCACAGCTCCGTCATGTTAGAATGTGGATAAAATAAAGTTGGATTTTTCGTACAAGTAGTGCGGTACATTGAACGTGAAAAGTATTTTGCCCATAGATCTTATCTCGGAAAACATTTTAGATTGATTCTTGCGCTTAATGTGGCATTTTTCCAGGCTCAATAAATTCCTCAAGTCCGAATGGGAAAAAATTAAAGTCGGATTTTTCGTTCCAGTTGTGCCTTGCATTGATGCTCTAAAGTGTTTTTGGCATAACTCTTAGCCCGAAAAACATTGCTAAAAGATTCTTGTGCCTAAAATGGTTTTTTTCCACGCTTCACAGCTCCGTCAAGTCAGAATGTGGAAACAATAAAGTTGAATTTTTCGTACAAGTAGTTCCCTACATTGAACGTGAAAAGTATTTTGCCCAAAACTCTTATGTCGGAAAAATTTTCTAATTGATTCTTGCGCCTAAAGTGGCATTTTTCCAGGCTCAACATAATCCTCAAGTCCAAATGGGGAAAAAATGAAGTCGTATTTTTCGTTCCAGTTGTGCCCTGCATTGATGCTCTAAAGTGTTTTTTGGCATAAATCTTAGCCCGAAAAACATTTATAAAAGATTCTTGTGGCTAAAATGGTTTTTTTCCACGCTCCACAGCTCCGTCAAGTTAGAATGTGGATAAAATAAAGTTGGATTTTCCGTACAAGTAGTGCCCTACATTGAACGTGAAAAGTATTTTGCCCATAGCTCTTATCTCGGAAAACAGTTCTGATTGATTCTTCCTCCTAAAGTGGCATTTTTCCAGGCTCAATAAATTCCTCAAGTCCGAATGGGAAAAAAATAAAGTCGGATTTTTCGTTCCAGTTGTACCCTACATTGATGCTCTAAAGTGTTTTTGGCATAACTCTTAGCCAGAAAAATAATTCAAAAAGATTCTTGTGCCTAAAATGGTTTTTTTCCACGCTTCACATCTCTGTCACGTAACAATGTGGAAACAATAAAGTTGAATTTCTCGTACAAGTTGTTCCCTACATTGAACGTGAAAAGTATTTTGCCCAAAACTCTTATGTTGGAAAACATTTCTAATTGATTCTTGCGCCTAAAGTGGCATTTTTCCAGGCTCAACATAATCCTCAAGTCCGAATGGGAAAAAAATGAAGTCGGATTTTTCGTTTCAGTTGTGCCCTGCATTGATGCTCTAAAGTGTTTTTGGCATAACTCTTAGCCCGAAAAACATTTCTAAAAGATTCTTGTGCCTAAAATGGTTTTTTTCCACGCTCCACAGCTCCGTTAAGTTAGAATGTGGATAAAATAAAGTTGGATTTTTCGTACAAGTAGTGCCCTACATTGAACGTGAAAAGTATTTTGCCCATAACTCTTATCTCCGAAAACAGTTCTGATTGATTCTTCCTCCTAAAGTGGCATTTTTCCAGGCTCAATAAATTCCTCAAGTCCGAATGGGAAAAAAATAAAGTCGGATTTTTCGTTCCAGTTGTACCCTACATTGATGCTCTAAAGTGTTTTTGGCATAACTCTTAGCCTGAAAAATATTTCAAAAAGATTCTTGTGCCTAAAATAGTTTTTTTCCACGCTTCACAGCTCTGTCACGTAACAATGTGGAAACAATAAAGTTGAATTTCTCTTGCAAGTTGTTCCCTACATTGAACGTGAAAAGTATTTTGCCCAAAACTCTTATGTTGGAAAACATTTCTAATTGATTCTTGCGCCTAAAGTGGCATTTTTCCAGGCTCAACATAATCCTCAAATCCGAATGGGAAGAAAATGAAGTCGGATTTTTCGTTCCAGTTGTGCCCTGCATTGATGCTCTAAAGTGTTTTTGGCATAACTCTTACCCCGAAAAACATTTCTAAAAGATTCTTGTGCCTAAAATGGTTTTTTTCCACGCTCCACAGCTCCGTCATGTTAGAATGTGGATAAAATAAAGTTGGATTTTTCGTACAAGTAGTGCGGTACATTGAACGTGAAAAGTATTTTGCCCATAGATCTTATCTCGGAAAACATTTCAGATTGATTCTTGCGCTTAAATGGCATTTTTCCAGGCTCAATAAATTCCTCAAGTCCGAATGGGAAAAAATTAAAGTCGGATTTTTCGTTCCAGTTGTGCCTTGCATTGATGCTCTAAAGTGTTTTTGGCATAACTCTTAGCCCGAAAAACATTTCTAAAAGATTCTTGTGCCTAAAATGGTTTTTTTCCACGCTTCACAGCTCCGTCACGTCACAATGTGGAAACAATAAAGTTGAATTTTTCGTACAAGTAGTTCCCTACATTGAACGTGAAAAGTATTTTGCCCAAAACTCTTATGTCGGAAAAATTTTCTAATTGATTCTTGCGCCTAAAGTGGCATTTTTCAAGGCTCAACATAATCCTCAATTCCAAATGGGGAAAAAATGAAGTCGGATTTTTCGTTCCAGTTGTGCCCTGCATTGATGCTCTAAAGTGTTTTTGGCATAACTCTTAGCCCGAAAAACATTTCGAAAAGATTCTTGTGCCTAAAATGGTTTTTTTCCACGCTCCACAGCTCCGTCAAGTTAGAATGTGGATATAATAAAGTTGGATTTTTCGTACAAGTGGTGCCCTACATTGAACGTGAAAAGTATTTTGCCTATAGCTCTTATCTCGGAAAACATTTCTGATTGATTCTTGCGCATAAATTGGAATTTTTCCAGGCTCAATAAATTCCTCAAGTCCGAATGGGAAAAAAATAAAGTCGGATTTTTCGTTCCAGTTGTGACCTGCATTGATGCTCTAAAGTTTTTGGCATAACTCATAGCCCGAAAAACATTTCAAAAAGATTCTTGTGCCTAAAATGGTTTTTTTCCACGCTTCACAGCTCCGTCACGTCAGAATGTGGAAACAATAAAGTTGAATTTTTCGTACAAGTTGTTCCCTACATTGAACGTGAAAAGTATTTTGCCCAAAACCCTTATGTCGGAAAACATTTCTAATTGATTCTTGCGTCTAAAGTGGCATTTTTCCAGGCTCAACATAATCCTCAAGTCCGAATGGGAAAAAAATGAAGTCGGATTTTTCGATCTAGTTGTGCCCTGCATTGATGCTCTAAAGTGTTTTTGGAATAACTCTTAGCCCGAAAAACATTTCTAAAAGATTCTTGTGCTTAAAATGGTTTTTTTCCACGCTTCACAGCTCCGTCACGTCAGAATGTGGAAACAATAAAGTTGAATTTTTCGTACAAGTAGTTCCCTACATTGAACGTGAAAAGTATTTTGCCCAAAACACTTATGTCGGAAAACATTTCTAATTTATTCTTGCGCCTAAAGTGGCATTTTTCCAAGCTCAACATAATCCTCAAGTCCGAATGGGAAAAAAATGAAGTCGTATTTTTCGTTCCAGTTGTGCCCTGCATTGATGCTCTAAAGTGTTTTTGGCATAACTCTTAGCACGAAAAACATTCCTAAAAGATTCTTGTGCCTAAAATGGGTTTTTTCCACGCTTCGCAGCTCCGTCACGTCAGAATGTGGAAACAATAAAGTTGAACTTTTCGTACAAGTAGTTCCCTACATTGAACGTGAAAAGTATTTTGCCCAAAACTCTTATGTCGGAAAACAGTTCTAATTGATTCTTGCGCCTAAAGTGGCATTTTTCCAAGCTCAACATATTCCTCAAGATCGAATGGGAAAAAAATGAAGTCGGATTTTTCGTTCCAGTTTTGCCCTTCATTGATGCTCTAAAGTGTTTTTGGCATAACTCATAGCCCGAAAAACATTTCGAAAAGATTCTTGTGCCTAAAATGGTTTTTTTCCACGCTCCACAGCTCCGTCAAGTTAGAATGTGGATAAAATAAAGATGGATTTTTCGTACAAGTAGTGCCCTACATTGAACGTGAAAAGTATTTTGCCCAAAACTCTTATCTCCGAAAACATTTCTGATTGAATCTTGCGCCTAAAGTGGCATTTTTCCAGGCTCAATAAATTCCTCAAGTCCGAATGGGAAAAAAATAAAGTCGGATTTTTCGTTCCAGTTGTGACCTGCATTGATGCTCTAAAGTGTTTTTGGCATAACTCTTAGCCCGAAAAACATTTCAAAAAGATTCTTGTGCCTAAAATGGTTTTTTTCCACGCTTCACAGCTCCGTCACGTCAGAATGTGGAAACAATAAAGTTGAATTTTTCGTACAAGTTGTTCCCTACATTGAACGTGAAAAGTATTTTGCCCAAAACTCTTATGTCGGAAAACATTTCTAATTGATTCTTGCGCCTAAAGTGGCATTTTTCCAGGCTCAACATAATCCTCAAGTCCGAATGGGAAAAAAATGAAGTCGGATTTTTCGTTCCAGTTGTGCCCTGCATTGATGCTCTAAAGTGTTTTTGGCATAACTCTTAGCACGAAAAACATTTCTAAAAGATTCTTGTGCCTAAAATGGGTTTTTTCCACGCTTCGCAGCTCCGTCACGTCAGAATGTGGAAACAATAAAGTTGAATTTTTCGTACAAGTAGTTCCCTACATTGAACGTGAAAAGTATTTTGCCCAAAACTCTTATCTTGGACAACATTTCTAATTGATTCTTGCGCCTAAAGTGGCATTTTTCCAAGCTCAACATATTCCTCAAGATCGAATGGGAAAAAAATGAAGTCGGATTTTTCGTTCCAGTTTTGCCCTGCATTGATGCTCTAAAGTGTTTTTGGCATAACTCATAGCCCGAAAAACATTTCTAAAAGATTCTTGTGCCTAAAATGGTTTTTTTCCACGCTTCACAGCTCCGTCACGTCAGAATGTGGAAACAATAAAGTTGAATTTTTCGTACAAGTAGTTCCCTACATTGAACGTGAAAAGTATTTTGTCCAAAACTCTTATGTCGGAAAACATTTCTAATTGATTCTTGCGCCTGAAGTGGCATTTTTCCAGGCTCAACATAATCCTAAGTCCGAATGGGAAAAAAATGAAGTCGGATTTTTCGTTCCAGTTGTGCCCTGCATTGATGCTCTAAAGTGTTTTTGGCATAACTCTTAGCCCGAAAAACATTTCTAAAAGATTCTTGTGCCTAAAATGGTTTTTTTCCACGCTCCACAGCTCCGTCAAGTTAGAATGTGGATAAAATAAAGTTGGATTTTTCGTACAAGTAGTGCCCTACATTGAACGTGAAAAGTATTTTGCCCATAGCTCTTATCTCGGAAAACATTTCTGATTGATTCTTGCGCCTAAAGTGGCATTTTTCCAGGCTCAAATAATTCCTCAAGTCCGAATGGGAAAAAAATAAAGTCGGATTTTTCGTTCCAGTTGTGACCTGCATTGATGCTCTAAAGTTTTTGGCATAACTCTTAGCCCGAAAAACATTTCTAAAAGATTCTTGTGCCTAAAATGGTTTTTTTCCACGCTTCACAGCTCCGTCACGTCAGAATGTGGAAACAATAAAGTTGAATTTTTCGTACAAGTTGTTCCCTACATTGAACGTGAAAAGTATTTTGCCCAAAACCCTTATGTCGGAAAACATTTCTAATTGATTCTTGCGCCTAAAGTGGCATTTTTCCAGGCTCAACATAATCCTCAAGTCCGAATGGGAAAAAAATGAAGTCGGATTTTTCGTTCTAGTTGTGCCCTGCATTGATGCTCTAAAGTGTTTTTGGAATAACTCTTAGCCCGAAAAACATTTTTAAAAGATTCTTGTGCTTAAAATGGTTTTTTTCCACGCTTCACAGCTCCGTCACGTCAGAATGTGGAAACAATAAAGTTGAATTTTTCGTACAAGTAGTTCCCTACATTGAACGTGAAAAGTATTTTGCCCAAAACTCTTATGTCGGAAAACAGTTCTAATTGATTCTTGCGCCTAAAGTGGCATTTTTCCAGGCTCAACATAATCCTCAAGTCCGAATGGGAAAAAAAATAAAGTCGGATTTTTCGTTCCAGTTGTGCCCTGCATTGATGCTCTAAAGTGTTTTTGGCATAACTCTTAGCCCGAAAAACATTTCTAAAAGATTCTTGTGCCTAAAATGGTTTTTTTCCACGCTCCACAGCTCCGTCAAGTTAGAATGTGGATAAAATAAAGTTGGATTTTTCGTACAAGTAGTGCCCTACATTGAACGTGAAAAGTATTTTGCCCATAACTCTTATCTCGGAAAACATTTCTGATTGATTCTTGCGCCTAAAGTGGCATTTTTCCAGGCTCAATAAATTCCTCTAGTCCGAATGGGAAAAAATAAAGTCGGATTTTTCGTTCCAGTTGTGACCTGCATTGATGCTCTAAAGTGTTTTTGGCATAACGCTTAGCCCGAAAAACATTTCAAAAAGATTCTTGTGCCTAAAATGGTTTTTTTCCACGCTTCACAGCTCCGTCACGTCAGAATGTGGAAACAATAAAGTTGAATTTTTCGTACAAGTAGTTCCCTACATTGAACGTGAAAAGTATTTTGCCCAAAACTCTTATGTCGGAAAACATTTCTAATTGATTCTTGCGCCTAAAGTGGCATTTTTCCAGGCTCAACATAATCCTCAAGTCCGAATGGGAAAAAAATGAAGTCGGATTTTTCGTTCCAGTTGTGCCCTGCATTGATGCTCTAAAGTGTTTTTGGCATAACTCTTAGCCCGAAAAACATTTCTAAAAGATTCTTGTGCCTAAAATGGTTTTTTTCCACGCTTCACAGCTCCGTCACGTCAGAATGTGGAAACAATAAAGTTGAATTTTTCGTACAAGTAGTTCCCTACATTGAACGTGAAAAGTATTTTGCCCAAAACTCTTATGTCGGAAAGCATTTCTAATTGATTCTTCCGCCTAAAGTGGCATTTTTCCAGGCTCAACATAATCCTCAAGTCCGAATGGGAAAAAAATGAAGTCGGATTTTTCGTTCCAGTTGTGCCCTGCATTGATGCTCTAAAGTGTTTTTGGCATAACTCTTAGCCCGAAAAACATTTCTAAAAGATTCTTGTGCCTAAAATGGTTTTTTTCCACGCTCCACAGCTCCGTCACGTTAGAATGTGGAAACAATAAAGTTGAATTTTTCGTATAAGTAGTTCCCTACATTGAACGTGAAAAGTATTTTGCCCAAAACTCTTATGTCGGAAAACATTTCTAATTGATTCTTGCGCCTAAAGTGGCATTTTTCCGAGCTCAACATAATTCCTCAAGTCCGAATGGGAAAAAAATGAAGTCGGATTTTTTGTTCCAGTTGTGCCCCGCATTGATGCTCTAAAGTGTTTTTGGCATAACTCTTAGCCCGAAAAACATTTCTAAAAGATTCTTGTGCCTAAAATGGTTTTTTTTCCACGCTTCAAAGCTCCGTCACGTCAGAATGTGGAAACAATAAAGTTGAATTTTTCGTACAAGTAGTTCCCTACATTGAACGTGAAAAGTATTTTGCCCAAAACTCTTATGTCGGAAAACATTTCTAATTGATTCTTGCGCCTAAAGTGGCATTTTTCCGAGCTCAACATAATCCTCAAGTCCGAATGGGAAAAAAATGAAGTCGGATTTTTCGTTCCAGTTGTGCCCCGCATTGATGCTCTAAAGTGTTTTTGGCATAACTCTTAGCCCGAAAAACATTTCTAAAAGATTCTTGTGCCTAAAATGGTTTTTTTTCCACGCTCCAAGCTCTCCGTCACGTCAGAATGTGGAAACAATAAAGTTGAATTTTTCGTACAAGTAGTTCCCTACATTGAACGTGAAAAGTATTTTGCCCAAAACTCTTATCTTGGACAACATTTCTAATTGATTCTTGCGCCTAAAGTGGCATTTTTCCAAGCTCAACATATTCCTCAAGATCGAATGGGAAAAAAATGAAGTCGGATTTTTCGTTCCAGTTGTGCCCTGCATTGATGCTCTAAAGTGTTTTTTGGCATAACTCTTAGCCCGAAAAACATTTCTAAAAGATTCTTGTGCCTAAAATGGTTTTTTTCCACGCTTCACAGCTCCGTCACGTCAGAATGTGGAAACAATAAAGTTGAATTTTTCGTACAAGTAGTTCCCTACATTGAACGTGAAAAGTATTTTGTCCAAAACTCTTATGTCGGAAAACATTTCTAATTGATTCTTGCGCCTGAAGTGGCATTTTTCCAGGCTCAACATAATCCTAAGTCCGAATGGGAAAAAAATGAAGTCGGATTTTTCGTTCCAGTTGTGCCCTGCATTGATGCTCTAAAGTGTTTTTGGCATAACTCTTAGCCCGAAAAAACATTTCTAAAAGATTCTTGTGCCTAAAATGGTTTTTTTTCCACGCTCCACAAGCTCCGTCACGTTAGAATGTGGAAACAATAAAGTTGAATTTTTCGTACAAGTAGTTCCCTACATTGAACGTGAAAAGTATTTTGCCCAAAACTCTTATGTCGGAAAACATTTCTAATTGATTCTTGCGCCTAAAGTGGCATTTTTCCGAGCTCAACATAATCCTCAAGTCCGAATGGGAAAAAAATGAAGTCGGATTTTTCGTTCCAGCTTGTGCCCCGCATTGATGCTCTAAAGTGTTTTTGGCATAACTCTTAGCCCGAAAAACATTTCTAAAAGATTCTTGTGCCTAAAATGGTTTTTTTCCACGCTTCACAGCTCCGTCACGTCGAATGTGGAAACAATAAAGTTGAATTTTTCGTACAAGTAGTTCCCTACATTGAACGTGAAAAGTATTTTGCCCAAAACTCTTATGTCGGAAAACATTTCTAATTGATTCTTGCGCCTAAAGTGGCATTTTTCCACGCTCAACATAATCCTCAAGTCCGAATGGGAAAAAAATGAAGTCGGATTTTTCGTTCCAGTTGTGCCCCGCATTGATGCTCTAAAGTGTTTTTGGCATAACTCTTAGCCCGAAAAACATTTCTAAAAGATTCTTGTGCCTAAAATGGTTTTTTTCCACGCTTCACAAGCTCCGTCACGTCGAATGTGGAAACAATAAAGTTGGATTTTTCGTACAAGTAGTTCCCTACATTGAACGTGAAAAGTATTTTGCCCAAAACTCTTATCTTGGAAAACATTTCTAATTGATTCTTGCGCCTAAAGTGGCATTTTTCCAGGCTCAACATAATCCTCAAGTCCGAATGGGAAAAAAATGAAGTCGGATTTTTCGTTCCAGCTTGTGCCCCGCATTGATGCTCTAAAGTGTTTTTGGCATAACTCTTAGCCCGAAAAACATTTCTAAAAGATTCTTGTGCCTAAAATGGTTTTTTTCCACGCTTCACATCTCCGTCACGTCGAATGTGGAAACAATAAAGTTGAATTTTTCGTATAAGTAGTTCCCTACATTGAACGTGAAAAGTATTTTGCCCAAAACTCTTATGTCGGAAAACATTTCTAATTGATTCTTGCGCCTAAAGTGGCATTTTTCCAGGCTCAACATAATCCTCAAGTCCGAATGGGAAAAAAATGAAGTCGGATTTTTCGTTCCAGTTGTGCCCCGCATTGATGCTCTAAAGTGTTTTTGGCATAACACTTAGCCCGAAAAACATTTCTAAAAGATTCTTGTGCCTAAAATGGTTTTTTTTCCACGCTCCAAAGCTCCGTCACGTCGAATGTGGAAACAATAAAGTTGAATTTTTCGTACAAGTAGTTCCCTACATTGAACGTGAAAAGTATTTTGCCCAAAACTCTTATGTCGGAAAACATTTCTAATTGATTCTTGCGCCTAAAGTGGCATTTTTCCGAGCTCAACATAATCCTCAAGTCCGAATGGGAAAAAAATGAAGTCGGATTTTTCGTTCCAGCTTGTGCCCCGCATTGATGCTCTAAAGTGTTTTTGGCATAACTCTTAGCCCGAAAAAACATTTCTAAAAGATTCTTGTGCCTAAAATGGTTTTTTTCCACGCTTCACAGCTCCGTCACGTCATAATGTGGAAACAATAAAGTTGAATTTTTCGTACAAGTAGTTCCCTACATTGAACGTGAAAAGTATTTTGCCCAAAACTCTTATGTCGGAAAACATTTCTAATTGATTCTTGCGCCTAAAGTGGCATTTTTCCGAGCTCAACATAATCCTCAAGTCCGAATGGGAAAAAAATGAAGTCGGATTTTTCGTTCTAGTTGTGCCCCGCATTGATGCTCTAAAGTGTTTTTGGCATAACTCTTAGCCCGAAAAACATTTCTAAAAGATTCTTGTGCCTAAAATGGTTTTTTTTCCACGCTTCCCAAAGCTCCGTCACGTCGAATGTGGAAACAATAAAGTTGAATTTTTCGTACAAGTAGTTCCCTACATTGAACGTGAAAAGTATTTTGCCCAAAACTCTTATGTCGGAAAACATTTCTAATTGATTCTTGCGCCTAAAGTGGCATTTTTCCGAGCTCAACATAATCCTCAAGTCCGAATGGGAAAAAAATGAAGTCGGATTTTTCGTTCCAGCTTGTGCCCCGCATTGATGCTCTAAAGTGTTTTTGGCATAACTCTTAGCCCGAAAAAACATTTCTAAAAGATTCTTGTGCCTAAAATGGTTTTTTTTCCACGCTCCACAGCTCCGTCACGTCAGAATGTGGAAACAATAAAGTTGAATTTTTCGTACAAGTAGTTCCCTACATTGAACGTGAAAAGTATTTTGCCCAAAACTCTTATGTCGGAAAACATTTCTAATTGATTCTTGCGCCTAAAGTGACATTTTTCCAGGCTCAACATAATCCTCAAGTCCTAATGGGAAAAAATGAAGTCGGATTTTTCGTTCCAGTTGTGCCCTGCATTGATGCTCTAAAGTGTTTTTGGCATAACTCTTAGCCCGAAAAACATTTCTAAAAGATTCTTGTGCCTAAAATGGTTTTTTTCCACGCTTCACAGCTCCGTCACGTCAGAATGTGGAAACAATAAAGTTGAATTTTTCGTACAAGTAGTTCCCTACATTGAACGTGAAAAGTATTTTGCCCAAAACTCTTATGTCGGAAAACATTTCTAATTGATTCTTCCGCCTAAAGTGGCATTTTTCCAGGCTCAACATAATCCTCAAGTCCGAATGGGAAAAAAATGAAGTCGGATTTTTCGTTCCAGTTGTGCCCTGCATTGATGCTCTAAAGTGTTTTTGGCATAACTCTTAGCCCGAAAAACATTTCTAAAAGATTCTTGTGCCTAAAATGGTTTTTTTCCACGCTTCACAGCTCCGTCACGTCAGAATGTGGAAACAATAAAGTTGAATTTTTCGTACAAGTAGTTCCCTACATTGAACGTGAAAAGTATTTTGCCCAAAACTCTTATGTCGGAAAACATTTCTAATTGATTCTTGCGCCTAAAGTGGCATTTTTCCGAGCTCAACATAATCCTCAAGTCCGAATGGGAAAAAAATGAAGTCGGATTTTTCGTTCCAGCTTGTGCCCCGCATTGATGCTCTAAAGTGTTTTTGGCATAACACTTAGCCCAAAAACATTTCTAAAAGATTCTTGTGCCTAAAATGGTTTTTTTCCACGCTTCACAGCTCCGTCACGTCAGAATGTGGAAACAATAAAGTTGAATTTTTCGTACAAGTAGTTCCCTACATTGAACGTGAAAAGTATTTTGCCCAAAACTCTTATGTCGGAAAACATTTCTAATTGATTCTTGCGCCTAAAGTGGCATTTTTCCAAGCTCAACATATTCCTCAAGTCCGAATGGGAAAAAAATGAAGTCGGATTTTTCGTTCCAGTTGGCCCCGCATTGATGCTCTAAAGTGTTTTTGGCATAACTCTTAGCCCGAAAAACATTTCTATAAGATTCTTGTGCCTAAAATGGTTTTTTTTCCACGCTCTACAGCTCCGTCACGTCAGAATGTGGAAACAATAAAGTTGAATTTTTCGTACAAGTAGTTCCCTACATTGAACGTGAAAAGTATTTTGCCCAAAACTCTTATCTCGAAAAACATTTCTAATTGATTCTTGCGCCTAAAGTGGCATTTCTCCAAGCTCAACATATTCCTCAAGTCCGAATGGGAAAAAAATGAAGTCGGATTTTTCGTTCCAGTTGTGCCCTGCATTGATGCTCTAAAGTGTTTTTGGCATAACTCTTAGCCCGAAAAACATTTCTAAAAGATTCTTGTGCCTAAAATGGTTTTTTTCCACGCTTCACAGCTCCGTCACGTCAGAATGTGGAAACAATAAAGTTGAATTTTTCGTACAAGTAGTTCCCTACATTGAACGTGAAAAGTATTTTGCCCAAAACTCTTATGTCGGAAAACATTTCTAATTGATTCTTGCGCCTAAAGTGGCATTTTTCCGAGCTCAACATAATCCTCAAGTCCGAATGGGAAAAAAATGAAGTCGGATTTTTCGTTCTAGTTGTGCCCTGCATTGATGCTCTAAAGTGTTTTTGGCATAACTCTTAGCCCGAAAAACATTTCTAAAAGATTCTTGTGCCTAAAATGGTTTTTTTCCACGCTTCACAGCTCCGTCACGTCAGAATGTGGAAACAATAAAGTTGAATTTTTCGTACAAGTAGTTCCCTACATTGAACGTGAAAAGTATTTTGCCCAAAACTCTTATGTCGGAAAACATTTCTAATTGATTCTTGCGCCTAAAGTGGCATTTTTCCAAGCTCAACATAATCCTCAAGTCCGAATGGGAAAAAAATGAAGTCGGATTTTTCGTTCCAGCTAGTGCCCCCGCATTGATGCTCTAAAGTGTTTTTGGCATAACTCTTAGCCCGAAAAACATTTCTAAAAGATTCTTGTGCCTAAAATGGTTTTTTTCCACGCTCCACAGCTCCGTCACGTCAGAATGTGGAAACAATAAAGTTGAATTTTTCGTACAAGTAGTTCCCTACATTGAACGTGAAAAGTATTTTGCCCAAAACTCTTATGTCGGAAAACATTTCTAATTGATTCTTGCGCCTAAAGTGGCATTTTTCCAGGCTCAACATAATCCTCAAGTCCGAATGGGAAAAAAATGAAGTCGGATTTTTCGTTCCAGTTGTGCCCTGCATTGATGCTCTAAAGTGTTTTTGGCATAACTCTTAGCCCGAAAAACATTTCTATAAGATTCTTGTGCCTAAAATGGTTTTTTTTCCACGCTCTACAGCTCCGTCACGTCGAATGTGGAAACAATAAAGTTGAATTTTTCGTACAAGTAGTTCCCTACATTGAACGTGAAAAGTATTTTGCCCAAAACTCTTATGTCGGAAAACATTTCTAATTGATTCTTGCGCCTAAAGTGGCATTTTTCCAGGCTCAACATAATCCTCAAGTCCGAATGGGAAAAAAATGAAGTCGGATTTTTCGTTCCAGCTTGTGCCCCGCATTGATGCTCTAAAGTGTTTTTGGCATAACTCTTAGCCCGAAAAACATTTCTAAAAGATTCTTGTGCCTAAAATGGTTTTTTTTCCACGCTTCAAAGCTCCGTCACGTCGAATGTGGAAACAATAAAGTTGAATTTTTCGTACAAGTAGTTCCCTACATTGAACGTGAAAAGTATTTTGCCCAAAACTCTTATGTCGGAAAACATTTCTAATTGATTCTTGCGCCTAAAGTGGCATTTTTCCGAGCTCAACATAATCCTCAAGTCCGAATGGGAAAAAAATGAAGTCGGATTTTTCGTTCCAGCTTGTGCCCCCGCATTGATGCTCTAAAGTGTTTTTGGCATAACTCTTAGCCCGAAAAACATTTCTAAAAGATTCTTGTGCCTAAAATGGTTTTTTTCCACGCTCCACAGCTCCGTCACGTCAGAATGTGGAAACAATAAAGTTGAATTTTTCGTACAAGTAGTTCCCTACATTGAACGTGAAAAGTATTTTGCCCAAAACTCTTATCTCGGAAAACATTTCTAATTGATTCTTGCGCCTAAAGTGGCATTTCTCCAAGCTCAACATAATCCTCAAGTCCGAATGGGAAAAAAATGAAGTCGGATTTTTCGTTCCAGCTTGTGCCCCGCATTGATGCTCTAAAGTGTTTTTGGCATAACTCTTAGCCCGAAAAACATTTCTAAACGATTCTTGTGCCTAAATTGGTTTTTTTTCCACGCTCCACAGCTCCGTCACGTCTGAATGTGGAAACAATAAAGTTGAATTTTTCGTACAAGTAGTTCCCTACATTTAACGTGAAAAGTATTTTGCCCAAAACTCTTATGTCGGAAAACATTTCTAATTGATTCTTGCGCCTAAAGTGGCATTTTTCCGAGCTCAACATATTCCTCAAGTCCGAATGGGAAAAAAATGAAGTCGGATTTTTCGTTCCAGTTGTGCCCTGCATTGATGCTCTAAAGTGTTTTTGGCATAACTCTTAGCCCGAAAAACATTTCTAAAAGATTCTTGTGCCTAAAATGGTTTTTTTCCACGCTCCAAAGCTCCGTCACGTCGAATGTGGAAACAATAAAGTTGAATTTTTCGTACAAGTAGTTCCCTACATTGAACGTGAAAAGTATTTTGCCCAAAACTCTTATGTCGGAAAACATTTCTAATTGATTCTTGCGCCTAAAGTGGCATTTTTCCGAGCTCAACATAATCCTCAAGTCCGAATGGGAAAAAAATGAAGTCGGATTTTTCGTTCCAGCTTGTGCCCCCGCATTGATGCTCTAAAGTGTTTTTGGCATAACTCTTAGCCCGAAAAACATTTCTAAAAGATTCTTGTGCCTAAAATGGTTTTTTTCCACGCTTCACAACTCCGTCACGTCGAATGTGGAAACAATAAAGTTGAATTTTTCGTACAAGTAGTTCCCTACATTGAACGTGAAAAGTATTTTGCCCAAAACTCTTATGTCGGAAAACATTTCTAATTGATTCTTGCGCCTAAAGTGGCATTTTTCCGAGCTCAACATAATCCTCAAGTCCGAATGGGAAAAAAATGAAGTCGGATTTTTCGTTCTAGCTTGTGCCCCGCATTGATGCTCTAAAGTGTTTTTGGCATAACTCTTAGCCCGAAAAACATTTCTAAAAGATTCTTGTGCCTAAAATGGTTTTTTTTCCACGCTTCCAAAGCTCCGTCACGTCGAATGTGGAAACAATAAAGTTGAATTTTTCGTACAAGTAGTTCCCTACATTGAACGTGAAAAGTATTTTGCCCAAAACTCTTATGTCGGAAAACATTTCTAATTGATTCTTGCGCCTAAAGTGGCATTTTTCCGAGCTCAACATAATCCTCAAGTCCGAATGGGAAAAAAATGAAGTCGGATTTTTCGTTCCAGTTGTGCCCCGCATTGATGCTCTAAAGTGTTTTTGGCATAACTCTTAGCCCGAAAAACATTTCTAAAAGATTCTTGTGCCTAAAATGGTTTTTTTTCCACGCTCCACAAGCTCCGTCACGTCGAATGTGGAAACAATAAAGTTGAATTTTTCGTACAAGTAGTTCCCTACATTGAACGTGAAAAGTATTTTGCCCAAAACTCTTATGTCGGAAAACATTTCTAATTGATTCTTGCGCCTAAAGTGGCATTTTTCCAAGCTCAACATAATCCTCAAGTCCGAATGGGAAAAAAATGAAGTCGGATTTTTCGTTCCAGCTTGTGCCCCCGCATTGATGCTCTAAAGTGTTTTTGGCATAACTCTTAGCCCGAAAAACATTTCTAAAAGATTCTTGTGCCTAAAATGGTTTTTTTTCCACGCTTCCACAGCTCCGTCACGTCGAATGTGGAAACAATAAAGTTGAATTTTTCGTACAAGTAGTTCCCTACATTGAACGTGAAAAGTATTTTGCCCAAAACTCTTATGTCGGAAAACATTTCTAATTGATTCTTGCGCCTAAAGTGGCATTTTTCCAAGCTCAACATAATCCTCAAGTCCGAATGGGAAAAAAATGAAGTCGGATTTTTCGTTCCAGCTTGTGCCCCGCATTGATGCTCTAAAGTGTTTTTGGCATAACTCTTAGCCCGAAAAACATTTCTAAAAGATTCTTGTGCCTAAAATGGTTTTTTTTCCACGCTTCACAGCTCCGTCACGTCGAATGTGGAAACAATAAAGTTGAATTTTTCGTACAAGTAGTTCCCTACATTGAACGTGAAAAGTATTTTGCCCAAAACTCTTATGTCGGAAAACATTTCTAATTGATTCTTGCGCCTAAAGTGGCATTTTTCCGAAGCTCAACATAATCCTCAAGTCCGAATGGGAAAAAAATGAAGTCGGATTTTTCGTTCCAGCAGTGCTGCCCCGCATTGATGCTCTAAAGTGTTTTTGGCATAACTCTTAGCCCGAAAAACATTTCTAAAAGATTCTTGTGCCTAAAATGGTTTTTTTCCACGCTCCACACTCCGTCACGTTCGAATGTGGAAACAATAAAGTTGAATTTTTCGTACAAGTAGTTCCCTACATTGAACGTGAAAAGTATTTTGCCCAAAACTCTTATGTCGGAAAACATTTCTAATTGATTCTTGCGCCTAAAGTGGCATTTTTCCGAGCTCAACATAATCCTCAAGTCCGAATGGGAAAAAAATGAAGTCGGATTTTTCGTTCTAGTTGTGCCCTGCATTGATGCTCTAAAGTGTTTTTGGCATAACTCTTAGCCCGAAAAACATTTCTAAAAGATTCTTGTGCCTAAAATGGTTTTTTTCCACGCTTCACAGCTCCGTCACGTCAGAATGTGGAAACAATAAAGTTGAATTTTTCGTACAAGTAGTTCCCTACATTGAACGTGAAAAGTATTTTGCCCAAAACTCTTATGTCGGAAAACATTTCTAATTGATTCTTGCGCCTAAAGTGGCATTTTTCCAGGCTCAACATAATCCTCAAGTCCGAATGGGAAAAAAATGAAGTCGGATTTTTCGTTCTAGTTGTGCCCTGCATTGATGCTCTAAAGTGTTTTTGGCATAACTCTTAGCCCGAAAAACATTTCTAAAAGATTCTTGTGCCTAAAATGGTTTTTTTCCACGCTTCACAGCTCCGTCACGTCAGAATGTGGAAACAATAAAGTTGAATTTTTCGTACAAGTAGTTCCCTACATTGAACGTGAAAAGTATTTTGCCCAAAACTCTTATGTCGGAAAACATTTCTAATTGATTCTTGCGCCTAAAGTGGCATTTTTCCGAGCTCAACATAATCCTCAAGTCCGAATGGGAAAAAAATGAAGTCGGATTTTTCGTTCCAGCTTGTGCCCCCGCATTGATGCTCTAAAGTGTTTTTGGCATAACTCTTAGCCCGAAAAACATTTCTAAAAGATTCTTGTGCCTAAAATGGTTTTTTTTCCACGCTCCACAGCTCCGTCACGTCAGAATGTGGAAACAATAAAGTTGGATTTTTCGTACAAGTAGTTCCCTACATTGAACGTGAAAAGTATTTTGCCCAAAACTCTTATGTCGGAAAACATTTCTAATTGATTCTTCCGCCTAAAGTGGCATTTTTCCAAGCTCAACATAATCCTCAAGTCCGAATGGGAAAAAAGTGAAGTCGGATTTTTCGTTCTAGTTGTGCCCTGCATTGATGCTCTAAAGTGTTTTTGGCATAACTCGTAGCCCGAAAAACATTTCTAAAAGATTCTTGTGCCTAAAATGGTTTTTTTTCCACGCTTCACAGCTCCGTCACGTCGAATGTGGAAACAATAAAGTTGAATTTTTCGTACAAGTAGTTCCCTACATTGAACGTGAAAAGTATTTTGCCCAAAACTCTTATCTCGGAAAACATTTCTAATTGATTCTTGCGCCTAAAGTGGCATTTTTCCAAGCTCAACATAATCCTCAAGTCCGAATGGGAAAAAAATGAAGTCGGATTTTTCGTTCCAGCTTGTGCCCCGCATTGATGCTCTAAAGTGTTTTTGGCATAACTCTTAGCCCAAAAAACATTTCTAAAAGATTCTTGTGCCTAAAATGGTTTTTTTCCACGCTTCAAAGCTCCGTCACGTCGAATGTGGAAACAATAAAGTTGAATTTTTCGTACAAGTAGTTCCCTACATTGAACGTGAAAAGTATTTTGCCCAAAACTCTTATGTCGGAAAACATTTCTAATTGATTCTTGCGCCTAAAGTGGCATTTTTCCGAGCTCAACATAATCCTCAAGTCCGAATGGGAAAAAAATGAAGTCGGATTTTTCGTTCCAGTTGTGCCCCGCATTGATGCTCTAAAGTGTTTTTGGCATAACTCTTAGCCCGAAAAACATTTCTAAAAGATTCTTGTGCCTAAAATGGTTTTTTTTCCACGCTTCAAAGCCTCGCACGTCCAGAATGTGGAAACAATAAAGTTGAATTTTTCGTACAAGTAGTTCCCTACATTGAACGTGAAAAGTATTTTGCCCAAAACTCTTATCTCGGAAAACATTTCTAATTGATTCTTGCGCCTAAAGTGGCATTTTTCCAAGCTCAACATAATCCTCAAGTCCGAATGGGAAAAAAATGAAGTCGGATTTTTCGTTCCAGCTTGTGCCCCGCATTGATGCTCTAAAGTGTTTTTGGCATAACTCTTAGCCCGAAAAACATTTCTAAAAGATTCTTGTGCCTAAAATGGTTTTTTTCCACGCTTCACAGCTCCGTCACGTCGAATGTGGAAACAATAAAGTTGAATTTTTCGTACAAGTAGTTCCCTACATTGAACGTGAAAAGTATTTTGCCCAAAACTCTTATGTCGGAAAACATTTCTAATTGATTCTTGCGCCTAAAGTGGCATTTTTCCGGGCTCAACATAATCCTCAAGTCCGAATGGGAAAAAAATGAAGTCGGATTTTTCGTTCTAGTTGTGCCCCGCATTGATGCTCTAAAGTGTTTTTGGCATAACTCTTAGCCCGAAAAACATTTCTAAAAGATTCTTGTGCCTAAAATGGTTTTTTTTCCACGCTTCACAGCTCCGTCACGTCAGAATGTGGAAACAATAAAGTTGAATTTTTCGTACAAGTAGTTCCCTACATTGAACGTGAAAAGTATTTTGCCCAAAACTCTTATGTCGGAAAACATTTCTAATTGATTCTTGCGCCTAAAGTGGCATTTTTCCGAGCTCAACATAATCCTCAAGTCCGAATGGGAAAAAAATGAAGTCGGATTTTTCGTTCCAGTTGTGCCCCGCATTGATGCTCTAAAGTGTTTTTGGCATAACTCTTAGCCCGAAAAACATTTCTAAAAGATTCTTGTGCCTAAAATGGTTTTTTTCCACGCTTCACAAGCTCCGTCACGTCGAATGTGGAAACAATAAAGTTGAATTTTTCGTACAAGTAGTTCCCTACATTGAACGTGAAAAGTATTTTGCCCAAAACTCTTATCTGGGAAAACATTTCTAATTGATTCTTGCGCCTGAAGTTGCATTTTTCCAAGCTCAACATATTCCTCAAGATCGAATGGGAAAAAAATGAAGTCGGATTTTTCGTTCCAGTTGTGCCCTGCATTGATGCTCTAAAGTGTTTTTGGCATAACTCTTAGCCCGAAAAACATTTCTAAAAGATTCTTGTGCCTAAAATGGTTTTTTTCCACGCTTCAAAGCTCCGTCACGTCAGAATGTGAAAACAATAAAGTTGAATTTTTCGTACAAGTAGTTCCCTACATTGAACGTGAAAAGTATTTTGCCCAAAACTCTTATGTCGGAAAACATTTCTAATTAATTCTTGCGCCTAAAGTGGCATTTTTCCAGGCTCAACATAATCCTCAAGTCCGAATGGGGAAAAAATGAAGTCGGATTTTTCGTTCCAGTTGTGCCCTGCATTGATGCTCTAAAGTGTTTTTGGCATAACTCTTAGCCCGAAAAACATTTCTAAAAGATTCTTGTGCCTAAAATGGTTTTTTTCCACGCTTCACAGCTCCGTCACGTCAGAATGTGGAAACAATAAAGTTGAATTTTTCGTACAAGTAGTTCCCTACATTGAACGTGAAAAGTATTTTGCCCAAAACTCTTATGTCGGAAAACATTTCTAATTGATTCTTGCGCCTAAAGTTGCATTTTTCCAAGCTCAACATAATCCTCAAGTCCGAATGGGAAAAAAATGAAGTCGGATTTTTCGTTCTAGTTGTGCCCTGCATTGATGCTCTAAAGTGTTTTTGGCATAACTCTTAGCCCGAAAAACATTTCTAAAAGATTCTTGTGCCTAAAATGGTTTTTTTCCACGCTTCAAAGCTCCGTCACGTCAGAATGTGGAAACAATAAAGTTGAATTTTTCGTATAAGTAGTTCCCTACATTGAACGTGAAAAGTATTTTGCCCAAAACTCTTATGTCGGAAAACATTTCTAATTGATTCTTGCGCCTAAAGTGGCATTTTTCCAGGCTCAACATAATCCTCAAGTCCGAATGGGAAAAAAATGAAGTCGGATTTTTCGTTCCAGCTTGTGCCCCGCATTGATGCTCTAAAGTGTTTTTGGCATAACTCTTAGCCCAAAAAACATTTCTAAAAGATTCTTGTGCCTAAAATGGTTTTTTTCCACGCTCCACAGCTCCGTCACGTTAGAATGTGGAAACAATAAAGTTGAATTTTTCGTACAAGTAGTTCCCTACATTGAACGTGAAAAGTATTTTGCCCAAAACTCTTATGTCGGAAAACATTTCTAATTGATTCTTGCGCCTAAAGTGGCATTTTTCCAGGCTCAACATAATCCTCAAGTCCGAATGGGAAAAAAATGAAGTCGGATTTTTCGTTCCAGGTTGTGCCCCGCATTGATGCTCTAAAGTGTTTTTGGCATAACTCTTAGCCCGAAAAACATTTCTAAAAGATTCTTGTGCCTAAAATGGTTTTTTTTCCACGCTCCAAAGCTCCGTCACGTCGAATGTGGAAACAATAAAGTTGAATTTTTCGTACAAGTAGTTCCCTACATTGAACGTGAAAAGTATTTTGCCCAAAACTCTTATGTCGGAAAACATTTCTAATTGATTCTTGCGCCTAAAGTGGCATTTTTCCAGGCTCAACATAATCCTCAAGTCCGAATGGGAAAAAAATGAAGTCGGATTTTTCGCTCTAGTTGTGCCCTGCATTGATGCTCTAAAGTGTTTTTGGCATAACTCTTAGCCCGAAAAACATTTCTAAAAGATTCTTGTGCCTAAAATGGTTTTTTTTCCACGCTTCACAGCTCCGTCACGTCGAATGTGGAAACAATAAAGTTGAATTTTTCGTACAAGTAGTTCCCTACATTGAACGTGAAAAGTATTTTGCCCAAAACTCTTATGTCGGAAAACATTTCTAATTGATTCTTGCGCCTAAAGTGGCATTTTTCCAAGCTCAACATAATCCTCAAGTCCGAATGGGAAAAAAATGAAGTCGGATTTTTCGTTCCAGTTTGTGCCCCCGCATTGATGCTCTAAAGTGTTTTTGGCATAACTCTTAGCCCGAAAAACATTTCTAAAAGATTCTTGTGCCTAAAATGGTTTTTTTCCACGCTTCACAGCTCCGTCACGTCAGAATGTGGAAACAATAAAGTTGAATTTTTCGTACAAGTAGTTCCCTACATTGAACGTGAAAAGTATTTTGCCCAAAACTCTTATGTCGGAAAACATTTCTAATTGATTCTTGCGCCTAAAGTGGCATTTTTCCAGGCTCAACATAATCCTCAAGTCCGAATGGGAAAAAAATGAAGTCGGATTTTTCGTTCCCAGTTGTGCCCCGCATTGATGCTCTAAAGTGTTTTTGGCATAACTCTTAGCCCGAAAAACATTTCGAAAAGATTCTTGTGCCTAAAATGGTTTTTTTCCACGCTTCACAGCTCCGTCACGTCAGAATGTGGAAACAATAAAGTTGAATTTTTCGTACAAGTAGTTCCCTACATTGAACGTGAAAAGTATTTTGCCCAAAACTCTTATCTCGGAAAACATTTCTAATTGATTCTTGCGCCTAAAGTGGCATTTTTCCAGGCTCAACATAATCCTCAAGTCCGAATGGGAAAAAAATGAAGTCGGATTTTTCGTTCCAGTTGTGCCCTGTATTGATGCTCTAATGTGTTTTTGGCATAACTCTTAGTCCGAAAAACATTTCTAAAAGATTCTTGTGCTTAAAATGGTTTTTTTCCACGCTTCACAGCTCCGTCACGTCAGAATGTGGAAACAATAAAGTTGAATTTTTCGTACAAGTAGTTCCCTACATTGAACGTGAAAAGTATTTTGCCCAAAACTCTTATGTCGGAAAACATTTCTAATTGATTCTTGCGCCTAAAGTGGCATTTTTCCAGGCTCAACATAATCCTCAAGTCCGAATGGGAAAAAAATAAAGTCGGATTTTTCGTTCCAGTTGTGCCCTGCATTGATGCTCTAAAGTGTTTTTGGCATAACTCTTAGCCCAAAAAACATTTCTAAAAGATTCTTGTGCCTTAAATGGTTTTTTTCCACGCTCCACAGCTCCGTCAAGTTAGAATGTGGATAAAATAAAGTTGGATTTTTCGTACAAGTAGTGCCCTACATTGAACGTGAAAAGTATTTTGCCCATAACTCTTATCTCCGAAAACATTTCTGATTGATTCTTGCGCCTAAAGTGGCATTTTTCCAGGCTCAATATATTCCTCAAGTGCGAATGGGAAAAAAATAAAGTCGGATTTTTCGTTCCAGTTGTGACCTGCATTGATGCTCTAAAGTGTTTTTGGCATAACGCTTAGCCCGAAAAACATTTCAAAAAGATTCTTGTGCCTAAAATGGTTTTTTTCCACGTTTCACAGCTCAGTCACGTCAGAATGTGGAAACAATAAAGTTGAATTTTTCGTACAAGTTGTTCCCTACATTGAACGTGAAAAGTATTTTGCCCAAAACTCTTATGTCGGAAAACATTTCTAATTGATTCTTGCGCCTAAAGTGGCATTTTTCCAGGCTCAACATAATCCTCAAGTCCGAATGGGAAAAAAATAAAGTCGGATTTTTCGTTCCAGTTGTGCCCTGCATTGATGCTCTAAAGTGTTTTTGGCATAACTCTTAGCCCAAAAAACATTTCTAAAAGATTCTTGTGCCTTAAATGGTTTTTTTCCACGCTCCACAGCTCCGTCAAGTTAGAATGTGGATAAAATAAAGTTGGATTTTTCGTACAAGTAGTGCCCTACATTGAACGTGAAAAGTATTTTGCCCATAACTCTTATCTCCGAAAACATTTCTGATTGATTCTTGCGCCTAAAGTGGCATTTTTCCAGGCTCAATATATTCCTCAAGTGCGAATGGGAAAAAAATAAAGTCGGATTTTTCGTTCCAGTTGTGACCTGCATTGATGCTCTAAAGTGTTTTTGGCATAACGCTTAGCCCGAAAAACATTTCAAAAAGATTCTTGTGCCTAAAATGGTTTTTTTCCACGTTTCACAGCTCAGTCACGTCAGAATGTGGAAACAATAAAGTTGAATTTTTCGTACAAGTTGTTCCCTACATTGAACGTGAAAAGTATTTTGCCCAAAACTCTTATGTCGGAAAACATTTCTAATTGATTCTTGCGCCTAAAGTGGCATTTTTCCAGGCTCAACATAATCCTCAAGTCCGAATGGGAAAAAAATGAAGTCGGATTTTTCGTTCTAGTTGTGCCCTGCATTGATGCTCTAAAGTGTTTTTAGAATAACTCTTAGCCCGAAAAACATTTCTAAAAGATTCTTGTAATAAAATGGTTTTTTTCCACGCTTCACAGCTCCGTCACGTCAGAATGTGGAAACAATAAAGTTCAATTTTTCGTACAAGTAGTTCCCTACATTGAACGTGAAAAGTATTTTGCCCAAAACTCTTATGTCGGAAAACATTTCTAATTGATTCTTGCGCCTAAAATGGCATTTTTCCAGGCTCAACATAATCCTCAAGTCCGAATGGGAAAAAAATGAAGTCGGATATTTCGTTCCAGTTGTGCCCTACATTGATACTCTAAAGTGTTTTTGGCATAACTCTTAGCCCGAAAAACATTTCTAAAAGATTCTTGTGCCTAAAATGGTTTTTTTCCACGCTTCACAGCTCCGTCACGTCAGAATGTGGAAACAATAAAGTTGATTTTTCCTACATTGAACGTGAAAAGTATTTTGCCCATAGCTCTTATCTCGGAAAACATTTCTGATTGATTCTTGCGCTTAAAGTGGCATTTTTCCAGTCTCAATAAATTTCTCAAGTCCGAATGGGAAAAAATTAAAGTCGGATTTTTCGTTCCAGTTGTGCCCTGCATTGATGCTCTAAAGTGTTTTTGGCATAACTCTTAGCCCGAAAAACATTTCTAAAAGATTCTTGTGCCTAAAATGGTTTTTTTCCACGCTCCACAGCTCCGTCACGTCAGAATGTGGAAACAATAAAGTTGAATTTTTCGTACAAGTAGTTCCCTACATTGAACGTGAAAAGTATTTTGCCCAAAACTCTTATCTCGGAAAAAATTTATAAATGATTCTTGCGCCTAAAGTGGCATTTTTCCAGGCTCAACATATTCCTCAAGTCCGAATGGGAAAAAAATGAAGTCGGATTTTTCGTTCCTGTTGTGCCCTGCATGGATGCTCTAAAGTGTTTTTGGCATAACTCTTAGCCCGAAAAACATTTCTAAGAGATTCTTGTGCTTAAAATGGTTTTTTTCCACGTTCCACAGCTCCGTCACGTCAGAATGTGGAAACAATAAAGTTGAATTTTTCGTACAAGTAGTTCCCTACATTGAACGTGAAAAGTATTGTGCCCAAAAATCTTATCTCGGAAAAAATTTATAAATAATTCTTGCGCCTAAAGTGGCATTTTTCCAAGCTCAACATATTCCTCAAGTCCGAATGGGAAAAAAATTAAGTCGGATTTTTCGTTCCAGTTGTGCCCTGCATTGATGCTCTAAAGTGTTTTTGGCATAACTCTTAGCCCGAAAAACATTTCTAAAAGATTCTTGTGCCTAAAATGGTTTTTTTCCACGTTTCACAGCTCCGTCACGTCAGAATGTGGAAACAATAAAGTTGAATTTTTCTTACAAGTAGTTCCCTACATTGAACGTGAAAAGTATTTTGCCCAAAACTCTTATCTCGGAAAACATTTCTAATTGATTCTTGCGCCTAAAGTGGCATTTTTCCAAGCTCAACATATTCCTCAAGTCCGAATGGGAAAAAAATGAAGTCGGATTTTTCGTTCCAGTTGTGCCCTGCATTGATGCTCTAATGTGTTTTTGGCATAACTCTTAGCCCGAAAAACATTTCTAAAAGATTGTTGTGCCTAAAATGGTTTTTTTCCACGCTCCACAGCTCCGTCACGTCAGAATGTGGAAACAATAAAGTTGAATTTTTCTTACAAGTAGTTCCCTACATTGAACGTGAAAAGTATTTTGCCCAAAACTCTTATCTCGGAAAACATTTCTAATTGATTCTTGCGCCTAAAGTGGCATTTCTCCAAGCTCAACATATTCCTCAAGATCGAATGGGAAAAAAATGAAGTCGGATTTTTCGTTCCAGTTGTGCCCTGCATTGATGCTCTAATGTGTTTTTGGTATAACTCTTAGCTCGAAAAACATTTCTAAAAGATTCTTGTGCTTAAAATGGTTTTTTTCCACGCTTCACAGCTCCGTCACGTCAGAATGTGGAAACAATAAAGTTGAATTTTTCTTACAAGTAATTCCCTACATTGAACGTGAAAAGTATTTTGCCCAAAACTCTTATCTCGGAAAACATTTCTAACTGATTCTTGCGCCTAAAGTGGCATTTCTCCAAGCTCAACATATTCCTCAAGATCGAATGGGAAAAAAATGATGTCGGATTTTTCGTTCCAGTTGTGCCCTGCATTGATGCCCTAATGTGTTTTTGTCATAACTCTTAGCCCGAAAAACATTTCTAAAAGATTCTTGTGCCTAAAATGGTTTTTTTCCACGCTTCACAGCTCCGTCACGTCAGAATGTGGAAACAATAAAGTTGAATTTTTCGTACAAGTAGTTCCCTACAGTGAACGTGAAAATTATTTTGCCCAAAAATCTTATCTAGGAAAACATTTCAAAATAATTCTTGCGCCTAAAGTGGCATTTTTCCAAGCTCAACATATTCCTCAAGATCGAATGGGAAAAAAATTAAGTCGGATTTTTCGTTCCAGTTGTGCCCTGCATTGATCCTCTAATGTGTTTTTGGCTTAACTCTTAGCCCGAAAAACATTTCTGAAAGATTCTTGTGCCTGAAATGGTTTTTTTCCACGCTTCACAGCTCCGTCACGTTAGAATGTGATAACAATAAAGTTGAATTTTTCGTACAAGTAGTTCCCTACATTGAACGTGAAAAGTATTTGGCCCAAAACACTAATCTCGGAAAACATTTCTAAATAATTCTTGCGCCTAAAGTGGCATTTCTCCAAGTTCAACATATTCCTCAAAATCGAATGGGAAAAAAATGAAGTCGGATTTTTCGTTCCATTTGTGCCCTGCATTGATGCTCTAATGTGTTTTTGGCATAAATCATAGCCCGAAAAACATTTCTAAAAGATTCTTGTGCCTAAAATGGTTTAATTCCACGCTCTACAGCTCCGTCACGTCATAATGTGAAAACAATAAAGTTGAATTTTTTGTACAAGTAGTTTTTCATAACTTTCCCGAAAATCATTTGATTGATTCTTGCGCCTAAAGTGGCATTTTTCCATGCTCAACATATTCCTCAAGTCCGAATGGGAAAAAAATGAAGTCGGATTTTTCGTTTCAGTTGTGCCCTGCATTGATGCTCTAATGTGTTTTTGGCATAACTCTTAGCCCGAAAAACATTTCTAAAAGATTCTTGTGCCTAAAATGGTTTTTTTGCACTCTCCACAGCTCCGTCACGTCAGAATGTGGAAACAATAAAGTTGAATTTTTCGTACAAGTAGTTCCCTACATTGAACGTGAAAAGTATTTTGGCCAAAACTCTTATCTCGGAAAAAATTCTAATTGATTCTTGCGCCTAAAGTGGCATTTTTCCTGGCTCACCATATTCCTCAAGTCCGAATGGGAAAAAAATGAAGTCGGATTTTTCGTTCCTATTGTGGCCTGCATTGATGCTCTAAAGTGTTTTTGGCATAACTCTTAGCCCGAAAAACATTTCTAAGAGATTCTTGTGCTTAAAATGGTTTTTTTCCACGCTCCACAGCTCCGTCACGTCTGAATGTGGAAACAATAAAGTTGAATTTTTCGTACAAGTAGTTCCCTACATTGAACGTGTAAAGTATTTTGCCCAAAACTCTTATCTCGGAAAACATTTCTAAATAATTCGTGCACCTAAATTGGCATTTTTCGAAGCTCAACATATTCCTCAAGTACGAATGGGAAAATAATGAAGTCGGATTTTTCGTTCCAGTTGTGCCCTACATTGATGCTCTAAAGTGTTTTTGGCATAACTCTTAGCCCGAAAAACATTTCTAAAAGATTCTTGTGCCTAAAATGGATTTTTTCCACGCTCCACAGCACCGTCAAGTCAGAATGTGGAAAAAATTAAGTTGGATTTTTTGTACAAGTAGTGCCTACATTGAACGTGAATAGTATTTTGCCCATAGCTCCTATCTCGGAAAACATTTCGGATTGATTCTTGCGCCTAAAGTGGCATTTTTCCATGCTCAACAAATTCCTCAAGTCCGAATGGGAAAAAAATGAAGTCTGATTTTTCGTACCAGTTGTGCCCTGCATTGATGCTGAAAAGTGTTTTTGGCATAATTCTTAGCCTGAAAACCATTTCTAAACTATTCTTGGGCCTAAAATGGTATTTTTCGATGTTCCACAGCTCTGTCACGTCAGAATGTTGAGAAAATGAAGTTGGATTTTTCGTACAAAGGCTGCCCTACATTGAACGTGAAATGTATTTTCCCCATTGCTCGTATCTCGGAAAACATTTCTGATTGATTCTTGCGCCTAAAGTGGCATTTTTCCATGCTCAATATATTCCTTAATTCCGAATGAGAAAAAAATGATGATGTGATTTTCGTGGCTGTTTCGAACTCTTTTTGTGTTTGTGTGATTTATGAACGAACTAATCATGAAACTAAAGGGATATTACTCTTAAGTCGCGGTTAAGAGTATAGACAAACAAGTCTCGGTTGTTTGTTTTGGTTTACTACTCGGAAACCAATTGTTATCTTACGCTCAACACATGCAATTACGCACTTTTTTTACTCAAAAACCAATCTCCCTATTAATGATGGCCGAATAGCCTATTTATAATTAACAAATTATCCTAAACCTATTAGAACTAGTAAAGCATAAAAGATAAACAAAAACGATAACAATAACACGCCTATCTAATCACACGGCTATGTGATTAGACTCCTACTAGGACTTGGATTTCCTAATCCTACTAATACTAGGATTTCAAGATTCCTATCCATACTAGAATTAGGAAACTACGAAGACTCCTAACAAGACTCTATGACTTAGGGAATTAGACTCCTAAACATAATAGGATCCCTTTATCATGCAAACACCTAAATTAAAGAGTTATTAAGCAAATAAAATACATAGTTTCCTAACAGAACTAGGAAACTACATAAGAATCCTAACAGAACTAGGATTTACAGAAAATGACCATGTCCCATATGGATCATCCTCTCCCTCTTGAAAACAATCCTTGTCCTCAAGGGTCTTCCAAACGTTCCCCATCTTTCACCACCGAATAGATATTATCTCGACCATGGTGTATCACTTGGCGATCTGATTGCCATGGACGCCCAAGCAATAAATCACAAGCACTCATAGGTACAACATCAAACCACAGCTGATCCATGTACGTCCCCACCCTAAAGCCTATTAACGCACGCTTATTAACCCACACACCACCATCATCATTCAACCAACTCAACTTGTAAGGCCTAGGATGTATGTACGTAGGTATATGCAACGAACTCACAACAGATTGAGCCACGGCATTAGTGCAAGAACCCGAATCAATAATAAAATTATACGTCTTACCATTGATCAAGCACCTGGATTGAAATAGATTCTCACTTTGCTCATGCTCATCCTCTTCGACAGATTGTACCACCAAAGCACGCCTAAGGATCATACTTCTCCTTTCCTCTTCCGGATGCACCAAATTAGTGCTAAACAAGGTAGCCTCCATCTCCTCAAAGTCACTCGAAGACTTATTAGCAGCCAGCAATCTCGTTTCCTCCACTTGCTGCTCCATTAAAAGTGCATGATGCTCCTCCAACGAAATAAGAACCATGTTCGGACATTGTCGAGCTATGTGCCCATGTCCTTGTCACTTAAAACACTGTTTGCCCTTCATGACCACCTGCCCCGGAGTCAAAGGTCCTTGCTTTAGCTTCAACTCCCCCACCACCGATGAATCTATAGCCTTACCTTTATCTAAAGCCTCCAACTTTGGTGAAGAAAACGTTGCATCAGATTTTGGAGCAAAAGGCAATCGAGTACTCTTACCCTTAGCCTCCTTGTGTTGGCGCTCGACTTTCTTTGGCTAATGAGCATAACTCGTCAAAAGAATGATAGACTTGGAGCTCCACGAGATTTGCAATAGGGGTATTGAGTCCAATAAGAAACTTGGCACTCTTTTGCTCATCTTCATCCTTACGATCAAGCCATTGAAAGTCTCTCAAATTCTTGTACATATTGTGCCACGGTTAAGCGATTTTGTTGCAAAGAATTAAACTTTACAAACAAATCTTGCTTATAATTACGTGGTACAAAACGTTTCTTTAGTTTAAGCTTCAAATCTGACCACATAGAGATGGATTCCTTCCCTTCTCTTTCGCGTCTTACTTGCATATTTTCAAACCATAAAGAAGCGTACTTTGTGAATTTAAGAGTAGCATAAGAGAAGCTCTTCGCATCACTAACCTTTTTATGATCAAAGATTCGTTGCATACGCCTCTCCCAATCCAAATAAACATCCGGCTCCAAAGTACCATCAAATTCCGGAAGTTCACTTAGTTTCATCTCCTCCTCCTTGCGTGGTTGTCGATCATAGGAGTTGTGGGAACGTTCATCAGCCTTGTTTCTCAACTCCAAGAGCTCCGTTTGCATCTCCTTTATAGCCTCAGCCACTGAATTTAGACTAGCATCCAACTTCAACATCTTACTCCCTAGGAGATCAACATCGTCCTCCAAAGTCTTGGAAGATTCACTCACCATATTCGCGCAAAAGACAGGATATCTGTGTCAAAAGTCTCGACTTTCTGCGACTTCGTTACTTATCGTATAAGGCTGAAATTTTGACACGACGTAGCCCTATGTGTTAGCTTTCTACAGAACCAAAAAAATCACAATTAGGACACCGGACGAACCCTCACGCGCCGTCACAATGAACCCTGCTCTGATACCACTTGATGTGATTTTCGTGGCTGTTTCGAACTCTTTTTGTGTTTGTGTGATTTATGAACGAACTAATCATGAAACTAAAAGGATATTACTCTTAAGTCACGGTTAAGAGTATAGACAAACAAGTCTCGGTTGTTTGTTTTGGTTTACTACTCGGAAACCAATTGTTAGCTTACGCTCAACACATGCAATTACGCACTTTTTTTACTCAAAAACCAATCTCCCTATTAATGATGGCCGAATAGCCTATTTATAATGAACAAATTATCCTAAACCTATTAGAACTAGTAAAGCATAAAAGATAAACAAAAACGATAACAATAACACGCCTATCTAATCACACGGCTATGTGATTAGACTCCTACTAGGACTAGGATTTCCTAATCCTACTAATACTAGGATTTCAAGATTCCTATCCATACTAGAATTAGGAAACTACGAAGACTCCTAACAAGACTCTATGACTTAGGGAATTAGACTCCTAAACATAATAGGATCCCTTTATCATGCAAACACCTAAATTAAAGAGTTATTAAGCAAATAAAATACATAGTTTCCTAACAGAACTAGGAAACTACATAAGAATCCTAACAGAACTAGGATTTACAGAAAATGACCATGTCCCATATGGATCAAATGAAGTCGGATTTTTCGTTCCAGTTGTGCTCTGCATTGATGCTCTAAAGTGTTTTTGGCATAACTCTTAGTTCGAAAAACATTTCTAAGAGATTCTTGTGCCTAAAATGGTTTTTTTCCATGCTCCACAGCTCCGTCACGTCAGAATGTGGAAACAATAAAGTTGAATTTTTCGTACAAGTAGTTCCCTACATTGAACGTGAAAAGTATGTTGCCCAAAACTCTTATGTCGGAAAACATTTCTAATAGATTTTTGCGCCTAAAGTGGCATTTTTCCAGGCTCACCATATTCCTCAAGTCCGAATGGGAAAAAAATGAAGTCGGATTTTTCGTTCCAGTTGTGCCATGCATTGATGCTCTAAAGTGTTTTTGGCATAACTCTTAGCCTGAAAGTTATTTCTAAAAGATTCTTGTGCCTAAAATGGTTTTTCTCCATGCTCCACAGCTCCGTCACGTCAGAATGTGGAAACAATGAAGTTGAATTTTTCGTACAAGTAGTTCCCTACATTGAACGAGAAAAGTATTTTGCCCAAAACTGTTTTCTCGGAAAAATTTCTAAATGATTCTTGCGACTAAAGTGACATTTTTCCAAGCTCAACATATTCCTCAAGATCGAATGGAAAAAAAATGAAGTCGAATTTTTCGTTCCAGTTGTGCCCTGCATTGATGCTCTAATGTGTTTTTGGCATAACTCTTAGCCCGAAAAACATTTCTAAAAGATTCTTGTGCCTAAAATGGTTTTTTTGCACGCTCCACAGCTCCGTCACGTCAGAATGTGGAAACAATAAAGTTGAATTTTTCGTACAAGTAGTTCCCTATATTGAACGTGAAAAGTATTTTGGCCAAAACTCTTATCTCGGAAAAAATTCTAATTGATTCTTGCGCCTAAAGTGGCATTTTTCCTGGCTCACCATATTCCTCAAGTCCGAATGGGAAAAAAATGAAGTCGGATTTTTCGTTCCTGTTGTGCCCTGCATTGATGATCTAAAGTGTTTTTGGCATAACTCTTAGCCCGAAAAACATTTCTAAAAGATTCTTGTGCCTAAAATGGTTTTTTTCTACGCTCCACAGCTCCGTTACGTCAGAATGTGGAAACAATAAAGTTGAATTTTTCGTACAAGTAGTTCTCTACATTGAACGTGAAAAGTATTTTGCCCAAAACTCTTATCTCGGAAAACATTTCTAAATAATTCGTGCACCTAAAGTGCCATTTTTCGAAGCTCAACATATTCCTCAAGTACGAATGGGAAAAAAATAAAGTCGGATTTTTCGTTCCAGTTGTGCCCTACATTGATGCTCTAAAGTGTTTTTGGCATAACTCTTAGCCCGAAAAACATTTCTAAAAGATTCTTGTGCCTAAAATGGATTTTTTCCACGCTCCACAGCACCGTCAAGTCAGAATGTGGAAAAAATTAAGTTGAATTTTTCGTACAAGTAGTACCTACATTGAACGTGAATAGTATTTTGCCCATAGCTCTTATCTCGGAAAACATTTCGGATTGATTCTTGCGCCTAAAGTGGCATTTTTCCATGCTCAACAAATTCCTCAAGTCCGAATGGGAAAAAAATGAAGTCTGATTTTTCGTACCAGTTGTGCCCTGCATTGATGCTGAAAAGTGTTTTTGGCATAATTCTTAGCCTGAAAACCATTTCTAAACTATTCTTGTGCCTAAAATGGTATTTTTCGATGTTCCACAGCTCTGTCACGTCAGAATGTTGAGAAAATGAAGTTGGATTTTTCGTACAAGTAGTACCTACATTGAACGTGAAATGTATTTTCCCCATTGCTCTATCTCGGAAAACATTTCTGATTGATTCTTGCGCCTAAAGTGGCATTTTTCCATGCTCAATATATTCCATAAGTCCGAATGAGAAAAAAATGAAGTCGGATTTTTCGTTCCAGTTGTGCTCTGCATTGTTGCTCTAAAGTGTTTTTGGCATAACTCTTAGTTCGAAAAACATTTCTAAGAGATTCTTTTGCCTAAAATGGTTTTTTTCCATGCTCCACAGCTCCGTCACGTCAGAATGTGGAAACAATAAAGTTGAATTTTTCGTACAAGTAGTTACCTACATTGAACGTGAAAAGTATTTTGCCCAAAACTCTTATGTCGGAAAACATTTCTAATTGATTTTTGCGCCTAAAGTGGCATTTTTCCAGGCTCACCATATTCCTCAAGTCCGAATGGGAAAAAAATGAAGTCGGATTTTTCGTTCCAGTTGTGCTCTGCATTGATGCTCTGAAGTGTTTTTGGCATAACTCTTAGTTCGAAAAACATTTCTAAAAGATTCTTGTGCCTAAAATGGTTTTTCTCCATGCTCCACAGCTCCGTCACGTCAGAATGTGGAAACAATAAAGTTGAATTTTTCGTACAAGTAGTTCCCTACATTGAACGTGAAAAGTATTTTGCCCAAAACTGTTTTCTCGGAAAAATTTCTAAATGATTCTTTCGACTAAAGTGACAATTTTCCAAGCTCAACATATTCCTCAAGTCCGAATGGGAAAAAAATGAAGTCGGATTTTTCGTTCCAGTTGTGCCTTGCATTGATGCTCTAATGTGTTTTTGGCATAACTCTTAGCCCGAAAAATATTTCTAAAAGATTCTTGTGCCTAAAATGGTTTTTTTGCACGCTCCACAGCTCCGTCACGTCAGAATGTGGAAACAATAAAGTTGAATTTTTCGTACAAGTAGTTCCCTACATTGAACGTGAAAAGTATTTTGCCCAAAACTCTTATGTCGGAAAACATTTCTAATTGATTTTTGCGCCTAAAGTGGCATTTTTCCAGGCTCACCATATTCCTCAAGTCCGAATGGGAAAAAAATGAAGTCGGATTTTTCGTTCCAGTTGTGCCCTGCATTGATGCTCTAAAGTGTTTTTGGCATAACTCTTAGCCCGAAAATTATTTCTAAAAGATTCTTGTGCCTAAAATGGTTTTTCTCCATGCTCCACAGCTCCGTCACGTCAGAATGTGGAAACAATAAAGTTGAATTTTTCGTACAAGTACTTCCCTACATTGAACGTGAAAAGTATTTTGTCCAAAACTGTTTTCTCGGAAAAATTTCTAAATGATTCTTGCGACTAAAGTGACATTTTTCCAAGCTCAACATATTCCTCAAGATCGAATGGGAAAAAAATGAAGTCGAAATTTTCGTTCCAGTTGTGCCCTGCATTGATGCTCTAATGTGTTTTTGGCATAACTCTAGGCCCGAAAAACATTTCTAAAAGATTATTGTGCCTAAAATGGTTTTTTTGCACGCTCCACAGTCCGTCACGTCAGAATGTGGAAACAATAAAGTTGAATTTTTCGTACAAGTAGTTCCCTACATTGAACGTGAAAAGTATTTTGTCCAAAACTCTTATCTCGGAAAAATTTCTAAATGATTCTTGCGCCTAAAGTGACATTTTTCCAAGCTCAACATATTCCTCAAGATCGAATGGGAAAAAAATGAAGTCGGATTTTTCGTTCCAGTTGTGCCATGCATTGATGCTCTAAAGTGTTTTTGGCGTAACTCTTAGCCCGAAAAACATTTCTAAGAGATTCTTGTGCTTAAAATGGTTTTTTTCCATGCTCCACAGCTCCGTCACGTCTGAATGTGGAAACAATAAAGTTGAATTTTTCGTAAAAGTAGTTCCCTACATTGAACGTGTAATGTATTTTCCCCAAAACTCTTATCTCGGAAAACATTTCTAAATAATTCGTGCACCTAAAGTGGCATTTTTCGAAGCTTAACATATTCCTCAAGTACGAATGGGAAAAAAATGAAGTCGGATTTTTCGTTCCAGTTGTGCCCTACAATGATGCGCTAAAGTGTTTTTGGCATAACTCTTAGCCCGAAAAACATTTCTAAAAGATTCTTGTGCCTAAAATGGATTTTTTCCACGCTCCACAGCACCGTCAAGTCAGAATGTGGAAAAAATTAAGTTGGATATTTCGTACAAGTAGTGCCTACATTGAACGTGAATAGTATTTTGCCCATAGCTCCTATCTCGGAAAACATTTCGGATTGATTCTTGCGCCTAAAGTGGCATTTTTCCATGCTCAACAAATTCCTCAAGTCCGAATGGGAAAAAAATGAAGTCTGATTTTTCGTACCAGTTGTGCCCTGCATTGATGCTGAAAAGTGTTTTTGGCATAATTCATAGCCTGAAAACCATTTCTAAACTATTCTTGTGCCTAAAATGGTATTTTTCGATGTTCCACAGCTCTGTCACGTCAGAATGTTGAGAAAATGAAGTTGGATTTTTTGTTCAAAGGCTGCCCTACATTGAACGTGAAATGTATTTTCCCCATTGCTCGTATCTCGGAAAACATTTCTGATTGATTCTTGCGCCTAAGGTGGCATTTTTCCATGCTCAATATATTCCTTAAGTCCGAATGAGAAAAAAATGAAGTCGGATTTTTCGTTCCAGTTGTGCTCTACATTGATGCTCTAAAGTGTTTTTGGCATAACTCTTAGTTCGAAAAACATTTCTAAGAGATTCTTGTGCCTAAAATGGTTTTTTACCATGCTCCACAGCTCCGTCACGTCAGAATGTGGAAACAATAAAGTTGAATTTTTCGTACAAGTAGTTCCCTACATTGAACGTGAAAAGTATTTTGCCCAAAACTCTTATGTCAGAAAACATTTCTAATTGATTTTTGCGCCTAAAGTGGCATTTTTCCAGGCTCACCATATTCCTCAAGTCCGAATGGGAAAAAAATGAAGTCGGATTTTTCGTTCCAGTTGTGCTCTGCATTGATGCTCTAAAGTGTTTTTGGCATAACTCTTAGCCCGAAAAACATTTCTAAGAGATTCTTGTGCCTAAAATGGTTTTTCTCCATGCTCCACAGCTCCGTCACGTCAGAAAGTGGAAACAATAAAGTTGAATTTTTCGTACAAGTAGTTCCCTACATTGAACGTGAAAAGTATTATGCCCAAAACTGTTTTCTCGGAAAAATTTCTAAATGATTCTTGCGACTAAAGTGACATTTTTCCAAGCTCAACATATTCCTCAAGTCCGAATGGGAAAAAAATGAAGTCGGATTTTTCGTTCCAGTTGTGCCCTGCATTGATGCTCTAATGTGTTTTTGGCATAACTCTTAGCCCGAAAAACATTTCTAAAAGATTCTTGTGCCTAAAATGGTTTTTTTGCACGCTCCACAGCTCCGTCACGTCAGAATGTGGAAACAATAAAGTTGAATTTTTTGTACAAGTAGTTCCCTACATTGAACGTGAAAAGTATTTTGCCCAAAACTCTTATCTCGGAAAACATTTCTATATAATTCGTGCACCTAAAGTGGCATTTTTCGAAGCTCAACATATTCCTCAAGTACGAATGGGAAAAAAATAAAGTCGGATTTTTCGTTCCAGTTGTGCCATGCATTGATGCTCTAAAGTGTTTTTGGCGTAACTCTTAGCCCGAAAAACATTTCTAAGAGATTCTTGTGCTTAAAATGGTTTTTTTCCATGCTCCACAGCTCCGTCACGTCTGAATGTGGAAACAATAAAGTTGAATTTTTCGTACAAGTAGTTCCCTACATTGAACGTGTAATGTATTTTCCCCAAAACTCTTATCTCGGAAAACATTTCTAAATAATTCGTGCACCTAAAGTGGCATTTTTCGAAGCTCAACATATTCCTCAAGTACGAATGGGAAAAAAATGAAGTCGGATTTTTCGTTCCAGTTGTGCTCTGCATTGATGCTCTAAAGTGTTTTTGGCATAACTCTTAGTTCGAAAAACATTTCTAAGAGATTCTTGTGCCTAAAATGGTTTTTTTCCATGCTCCACAGCTCCGTCACGTCAGAATGTGGAAACAATAAAGTTGAATTTTTCGTACAAGTAGTTCCCTACATTGAACGTGAAAAGTATGTTGCCCAAAACTCTTATGTCGGAAAACATTTCTAATAGATTTTTGCGCCTAAAGTGGCATTTTTCCAGGCTCACCATATTCCTCAAGTCCGAATGGGAAAAAAATGAAGTCGGATTTTTCGTTCCAGTTGTGCCCTGCATTGATGCTCTAAAGTGTTTTTGGCATAACTCTTAGCCTGAAAATTATTTCTAAAAGATTCTTGTGCCTAAAATGGTTTTTCTCCATGCTCCACTACTCCGTCACGTCAGAATGTGGAAACAATAAAGTTGAATTTTTCGTACAAGTAGTTCCCTACATTGAACGTGAAAAGTATTTTGCCCAAAACTGTTTTCTCGAAAAAATTTCTAAATGATTCTTGCGACTAAAGTGACATTTTTCCAAGCTCAACATATTCCTCAAGATCGAATGGAAAAAAAATGAAGTCGAATTTTTCGTTCCAGTTGTGCCCTGCATTGATGCTCTAATGTGTTTTTGGCATAACTCTTAGCCCGAAAAACATTTCTAAAAGATTCTTGTGCCTTAAATGGTTTTTTTGCACGCTCCACAGCTCCGTCACGTCAGAATGTGGAAACAATAAAGTTGAATTTTTCGTACAAGTAGTTCCCTACATTGAACGTGAAAAGTATTTTGGCCAAAACTCTTATCTCGGGAAAAATTCTAATTGATTCTTGCGCCTAAAGTGGCATTTTTCCTGGCTCACCATATTCCTCAAGTCCGAATGGGAAAAAAATGAAGTCGGATTTTTCGTTCCTGTTGTGCCCTGCATTGATGCTCTAAAGTGTTTTTGGCATAACTCTTAGCCCGAAAAACATTTCTAAAAGATTCTTGTGCCTAAAATGGTTTTTTTCTACGCTCCACAGCTCCGTTACGTCAGAATGTGGAAACAATAAAGTTGAATTTTTCGTACAAGTAGTTCCCTACATTGAACGTGAAAAGTATTTTGCCCAAAACTCTTATCTCGGAAAACATTTCTAAATAATTCGTGCACCTAAAGTGGCATTTTTCGAAGCTCAACATATTCCTCAAGTACGAATGGGAAAAAAATAAAATCGGATTTTTCGTTCCAGTTGTGCCCTACATTGATGCTCTAAAGTGTTTTTGGCATAACTCTTAGCCCGAAAAACATTTCTAAAAGATTCTTGTGCCTAAAATGGATTTTTTCCACGCTCCACAGCACCGTCAAGTCAGAATGTGGAAAAAATTAAGTTGGATTTTTCGTACAAGTAGTGCCAACATTGAACGTGAATAGTATTTTGCCCATAGCTCCTATCTCGGAAAACATTTCGGATTGATTCTTGCGCCTAAAGTGGCATTTTTCCATGCTCAACAAATTCCTCAAGTCCGAATGGGAAAAAAATGAAGTCTGATTTTTCGTACCAGTTGTGCCCTACATTGATGCTGAAAAGTGTTTTTGGCATAATTCTTAGCCTGAAAACCATTTCTAAACTATTCTTGGGCCTAAAATGGTATTTTTCGATGTTCCACAGCTCTGTCACGTCAGAATGTTGAGAAAATGAAGTTGGATTTTTCGTACAAAGGCCGCCCTACATTGAATGTGAAATGTATTTTCCCCATTGCTCGTATCTCGGAAAACATTTCTGATTGATTCTTGCGCCTAAAGTGGCATTTTTCCATGCTCAATATATTCCTTAAGTCCGAATGAAAAAAAAATGAAGTCGGATTTTTCGTTCCAGTTGTGCTCTGCATTGATGCTCTAAAGTGTTTTTTGGCATAACTCTTAGTTCGAAAAACATTTCTAAGAGATTCTTGTGCCTAAAATGGTTTTTTTCTATGCTCCACAGCTCCGTCACGTCAGAATGTGGAAACAATAAAGTTGAATTTTTCGTACAAGTAGTTCCCTACATTGAACGTGTAATGTATTTTCCCCAAAACTCTTATCTCGGAAAACATTTCTAAATAATTCGTGCACCTAAAGTGGCATTTTTCGAAGCTCAACATATTCCTCAAGTTCGAATGGGAAAAAAATGAAGTCGGATTTTTCGTTCCAGTTGTGCCCTGCATTGATGCTCTAATGTGTTTTTGGCATAACTCTTAGCCCGAAAATTATTTCTAAAAGATTCTTGTGCCTAAAATGGTTTTTCTCCATGCTCCACAGCTCCGTCACGTCAGAATGTGGAAACAATAAAGTTGAATTTTTCGTACAAGTACTTCCCAACATTGAACGTGAAAAGTATTTTGCCCAAAACTGTTTTCTCGGAAAAATTTCTAAATGATTCTTGCGACTAAAGTGACATTTTTCCAAGCTCAACATATTTCTCAAGATCAAATGGGAAAAAAATGAAGTCGAAATTTTCGTTCCAGTTGTGCCCTGCAATGATGCTCTAATGTGTTTTTGGCATAACTCTTAACCCGAAAAACATTTCTAAAAGATTATGGTTTTTTTGCACGCTCCACAGCTCTGTCACGTCAGAATGTGGAAACAATAAAGTTGAATTTTTCGTAGAAGTAGTTCCCTACATTGAACGTGAAAAGTATTTTGGCCAAAACTCTTATCTCGGAAAAATTTCTAAATGATTCTTGCGCCTAAAGTGACATTTTTCCAAGCTCAACATATTCCTCAAGATCGAATGGGAAAAAAATGAAGTCGGATTTTTCGTTCCAGTTGTGCCATGCATTGATGCTCTAAAGTGTTTATGGCGTAACTCTTAGCCCGAAAAACATTTCTAAGAGATTCTTGTGCTTAAAATGGTTTTTTTCCATGCTCCACAGCTCCGTCACGTCTGAATGTGGAAACAATAAAGTTGAATTTTTCGTACAAGTAGTTCCCTACATTGAACGTGTAATGTATTTTCCCCAAAACTCTTATCTCGGAAAACATTTCTAAATAATTCGTGCACCTAAAGTGGCATTTTTCGAAGCTCAACATATTCCTCAAGTACGAATGGGAAAAAAATGAAGTCGGATTTTTCGTTCCAGTTGTGCCCTACAATGATGTGCTAAAGTGTTTTTGGCATAACTCTTAGCCCGAAAAACATTTCTAAAAGCTTCTTGTGCCTAAAATGGATTTTTTCCACGCTCCACAGCACCGTCAAATCAGAATGTGGAAAAAATTAAGTTGGATTTTTCGTACAAGTAGTGCCTACATTGAACGTGAATAGTATTTTGCCCATAGCTCCTATCTCGGAAAACATTTCGGATTGATTCTTGCGCCTAAAGTGGCATTTTTCCATGCTCAACAAATTCCTCAAGTCCGAATGGGAAAAAAATGAAGTCTGATTTTTCGTACCAGTTCTGCCCTGCATTGATGCTGAAAAGTGTTTTTGGCATAATTCTTAGCCTGAAAACCATTTCTAAACAATTTTTGTGCCTAAAATGGTATTTTTCGATGTTCCACAGCTCTGTCACGTCAGAATGTTGAGAAAATGAAGTTGGATTTTTCGTTCAAAGGCTGCCCTACATTGAACGTGAAATGTATTTTCCCTATTGCTCGTATCTCGGAAAACATTTCTGATTGATTCTTGCGCCTAAAGTGGCATTTTTCCATGCTCAATATATTCCTTAAGTCCGAATGAGAAAAAAATGAAGTCGGATTTTTCGTTCCAGTTGTGCTCTGCATTGATGCTCTAAAGTGTTTTTGGCATAACTCTTAGTTCGAAAAACATTTCTATGAGATTCTTGTGCCTAAAATGGTTTTTTTCCATGCTCCACAGCTCCGTCACGTCAGAATGTGGAAACAATAAAGTTGAATTTTTCGTACAAGTAGTTCCCTACATTGAACGTGAAAAGTATTTTGCCCAAAACTCTTATGTCGGAAAACATTTCTAATTGATTTTTGCGCCTAAAGTGGCATTTTTCCAGGCTCACCATATTCCTCAAGTCCGAATGGGAAAAAAATGAAGTCGGATTTTTCGTTCCAGTTGTGCCCTGCATTGATGCTCTAAAGTGTTTTTGGCATAACTCTTAGCCCGAAAATTATTTCTAAAAGATTCTTGTGCCTAAAATGGTTTTTCTCCATGCTCCACAGCTCCGTCACGTCAGAATGTGGAAACAATAAAGTTGAATTTTTCGTACAAGTAGTTCCCTACATTGAACGTGAAAAGTATTTTGCCCAAAACTGTTTTCTCGGAAAAATTTCTAAATGATTCTTGCGACTAAAGTGACATTTTTCCAAGCTCAACATATTCCTCAAGATCGAATGGGAAAAAAATGAAGTCGAATTTTTCGTTCCAGTTGTGCCCTGCATTGATGTTCTAATGTGTTTTTGGCATAACTCTTAGCCCGAAAAACATTTCTAAAAGATTCTTGTGCCTAAAATGGTTTTTTTGCACGCTCCACAGCTCCGTCACGTCAGAATGTGGAAACAATAAAGTTGAATTTTTCGTACAAGTAGTTCCCTACATTGAACGTGAAAAGTATTTTGGCCAAAACTCTTATATAGTGGAAAAAACGCTAAATTTCACAAGAAAACCGCACCGGTAAATTGTCGTAGAATTTGGGGGGAAAAGGGGGAACATAAACCACTGCGGTCTATAGAAAACCGCAACGGTTAAAAGAAACTGCTGCGGTTTTCAGTTAACCGTTGCGGTTTTCTGAACCGCAGCGGTTTATTTTGTTTTTTTTTCTAAATCCCGCGTGAAATTGGTCGAGTTGATTACAATTTTGTGCGAACACTCACCTGCACTCCCTCCTTCTTTAGGTTCGAAGTTTGAACTCCCTCCTTCCTTCTCAATTTCCTCCACGCACCACCGCCGCACCTCCACCGCCGCACCTCCACCGCCGCACCTCCACGCTTCATCAACAACAAACCCTAGAAGCTCCCTCCTTTCTTTTCATCAACAACAACAAGTCCAAGCGTCCTCCTCTACGGCTGCACTGTGCGTCCTCCACCGCCGCACATCCACCGCCGCACCTCCACCGTGCCTTTAACACCTACATTCCTCCTCCTCTTCTTAGGTACCTAAAATTTCTCAACTTTACTTAATCTCATATTTAAAGCTTTAAGTTTTATAATTAATTGTAGTTTTATGAATAATTGTCAGTGAAATTAGGTTGTATTATAGTTAAAGGTTGTAAATTTGATTGATTTGAGTTTATTTGATTTTATTTAAAGTAGTTAGTTTGATTTTTAGGTTACAAAACTAAGGCTTTGTTGTGGTTGTTGTTGTAGTTGTAGTGGTTGTAGTTGTTGTTGTAGTTGTAGTTGTTGTAGTTGTTGTTGTTGTTGTTGTTGTTGTTATTGTTGTAGTAGTACTTATTAACTAGTTATTTTTGAACTAACAAAGTATAACGTTGAATATGATTATTGGTTTAGCTATTTAATTAGTTTAGTTTAGCTTAGTTTGGTTTAGTGTTGTTTAATTTGCTAATTTATACTAATCTTAACTTTATACTTTGTTGTTGATTATTGAAGCTAGCTAGTGACGGAGTGTTGAGCTCGATTTCTCTATTGACAACCTTTACATTGGTATGTTATCACTCATATTTAACTTTCTTTCATAGTAAATTGGTTTATATGTGCAAATGTGTATATATTCATCGTTGAATTGAGATTAGATGTAAAATGTTTTGTTGTTTTTAAAAACCTATGTTTGCATCATCATATCATATGCCTAGATACCCGTTCGAGACTTACTCATTAGGAGTAAGTCTTGAATAGTCCCCGGTTTGGGACTGTTCTTAGATGTTTAATCTCACTTATGTGGTGAATGTATGTCTTTAGTTCGATTCTAGAGGAAAATCTTGGCTCGTCGTTTCCCTACTTTTGTTCTCTGGGTACATATGTAGATATAAATAAATTTATATCTACATCGTGTACTTGGAGAACTGTAGGGAAATGCTGCCGGATTTTCCGTAGATTCGAACTGAAGGCAATACATTCACTAGTGAGATTAGACATCTAAGGATGGGTTAGGTTGGAGTGATAAGGACCCTTGGAAAGCATGCCAAATTTCATTAAATTTATATCGTGTATAAACTCTAATAATGTAGTGAAATTCGTCATTGACATTGGGTCCTTGTTGCTTGTGTTTAATTAGAGCTAGGTTTGGTTGAAATGAATCGTGCATGGATGTATGGTAGTCGTGACACGTGTGAATTCGTGGATGGGGTCTTTGAATTTTGTGATGCTGCATTAAGTCATCAGGCTGCAAAGGGAACCGAAGGGTTTTATTGTCCTTGTGTTGATTGTGGTAATGTGAGCATCGTTAGTAGCATTGAGTCGCTTAGGGAGCATGTCTTTCGTCGCGGGTTTAGACAAGACTACTATGTATGGGTTTGGCACGGTGAGGAGGGTATGTATGATGGTCGAAATGCCATTGTTAACGATGTGCATGAAGAAGGTGAGTTTGATGTCATTGAGAATGACAACATCGAGGATGAATATGAGGATATTCAAGTAGAAGATGATGATGATGAAGGGGATCATATCGAGGAGATGATGGCGGGGGTAGATCATTGTGGCAAACGGCCTCGTATTTTTGAGTGCATGGACGAGGCATCTCGAAAACCGTTGTATCCCGGTTGTACGAGGTACACCAAGCTGACGGCCGTGATAACACTCTTTAATATCAAGACGAAAGCCGGTATAAGTGACTCTTGTTTCACTTCCTTGTTGCAAGCATTTGTTGATATGTTGTCGGACGACCATGAACTACCCAAGTCGAACTATTATGCTAAGAAACTGATGTGTCCCTTCGGGTTAGAGTACCAGAGGATACATGCTTGTCCAAACGATTGTGTGCTATATCGAAATGAATATGAAAATATGGATGAGTGTCCTCAATGTGGGAAGTCGCGTTACGGGCGCGCGGGGTTGGTGATAAGAAAGGTCCTGCAAAGAAAGGTGATGTGGTATCTTCCGATTATACCACGATTCAAGCGCATGTTTTCAATCAAAAAGATGCTAAGAACTTGAGGTGGCATGCAGAACGAAGGAAAAAGGATGGTTTTCTCAAACATCCGGCTGATTCTCCTGAGTGGAAAGGTATCAACCATTGTCATAAGACCTTCGGTGCCGAGGACAGAAATTTGAGGCTTGGCCTATGCACGGATGGAATGAACCCATTTGGCAATCTTAGTTCTCAACATAGTACGTGGCCTGGTTCTTCTAGTTATATACAACTTGCCTCCTTGGTTGTGCATGAAACGCAAATACATCATGTTGTCGATTCTTATTTCGGGGCCGAAATGACTGGAAACGACATAGATGTCTACCTCCGACCACTTGTTGATGATTTGAGAAAAATGTGGGATGAAGGAGTTTCGTGGATGACGCACATGCCGATGAGGTATTCACATTGCGTGCCATGCTTTTATTCACTCTTAATGACTATCCCGCTTATGGGAACTTATCCGGGTACAAGAACAAAGGGAAGAAAGCATGCCCGATTTGCACGGACGACACAAACATCTAAATACATTACTACTTGTCACAAAGAAGTTTATATGCGCACTGAAGGTTCCTTCGACGCGACCATCCTTATCGTAATAAGAAGAAGGCATTCGATGGAACAGGTTGAGGAAGGGGTTGCTCGTAGACCATTGGCCGGTATTGAGGTTTATGATCAAGTCAAGGGTATTGAAACGATATTCGGCAAAGGAGCGAGTGTTGGTGATAAGGGACTTTGGAAAAAGGAGTCTATTCTGTGGAAACTTCCATATTGGAGAGATCTAGAGGTTAGACATTGTCTCGACGTCATGCACATAGAGAAAAATGTATGTGACGCCATTCGGGGACACTTATGAATATTCCACATAAGACAAAGGATAGCAAAGGGGTGCGACCGTATCCGGAAAGTGAGGGGCTTCGACCCGTAACTATGGGCTCAAAAGAGGGACACTAAGAAAAGAAAGAAAGAAGAGAAAGTGTCGGAAAAGGAAAAGGAAAGGGAAAAGAAAAGAAACGGGGAAGAAGGGTCGCTCCGGGAATTGAAAGAAAAGGAAAGAAAACGGTGAAGGATGATGATAGGAACTATTTACCTCCGGCTTGCTACACTCTATCTAGAGCTGAGAAGCGTCTTTTTTGCGAGTGTTTGTACAACATTAAGGTTCCATCAGGGTACTCATCGAACATGAAAAGATTTGTTACCTTAGACGGTGAGTTGAAATTATCGAGCATGAAGTCTCATGATTGTCATGTAATGATGCAAGTATTCTTACCGATTGCAATTCGAGGGATATTGCCGAAACATGTGAGACATACCATAACAGAGTTGTGTTCTTTTTTCAATACTATATGTAGCAAAACGTTACAACCCTCGAAGCTTGATGCTCTGCAGGCTAGCGTGATACAGACTTTGTGCAAGTTTGAGATGTACTTCCCACCTGCTTTCTTCGACATTATGGTCCATTTGGTTGTACATCTAGTTCGAGAAATTAAGCTATGTGGTCCGGTGTTTTTGAGGTGGTGCTATCCCTTTGAGAGACATATGGGCTCTTTGAAAGATAAAGTAAGGAATCCGAGCGCAACCGAAGGAAGTATAATTCGGGGATTGTGAGTGAAGAGGTCGGTAATTTTGTGGCTGAGTTCTTAACTAATGTTGATCCTATTGGACTTCCTACACCTCGACACGAGGGCAGACTCGCGGGTAAAGGTACACTTGGCTCGAAAATGATAGTACCTCCTGTTGAAAGCTGCATACAAGCACACTTATTTGTATTGCAGCATATGGTACAGGTGCATCCGTACTTGGATGAGCATTTGGAGGAGTTGCGTGACAAGAATCCATGTAAAGGGACTAGAGCATTGATGCAGTTGCATAATAAGACTTTTATTGATTGGTTCCATAACCGAATAATGCGTGAAGTAGATTCCAATGTTTCTGAAACTCTGAAGTGGCTAGCATTTGGTCCTCGAGAAGCTGTGCACTCCTATGAGGGTTATGATGTTAACGGATATACGTATTGGACAGATCGTCAAGATCAAAAGTCGAGATCTCTCCAGAATAGTGGTGTTTCAGTAGAGGCATCATCTACACAGTATGCAAGTGCCAAAGACAAGTCTCCAATTGATGCTAGATTGTTATACTATGGATGAGTTCAAGATATATGGGAGCTTGACTACTCTGGTTTCACGGTCTGCTTATTTCGATGCAAGTGGGTTGAGTATAACCGGCGTTACATAAGGAAAGATGACCCTTGTGGATTTACTCTTGTAGACTTGGGTCGGTTGCGTGATAGTGAAGAGCCATTCGTGCTTGCATCACAAGTTAAGCAAGTATTCTACGTAACTTTTGCTTTTCTGATAACAAGTGGTCAATTGTTGTTCCGGGAAAAAGAAGTATACTCGGAGTTGGTGATGTTGAGGATGAGGATGAGTATGATGCATTAGAAGACACCCCGCATTTCACCATTCCCAACTCCGATGTCACTGATGCGGAGTTAGCGACAAGTTACATGCGTGCAGATCACGAGGAAGGGATAATGGTTGATACTTCAAATGAAGGTGGCAAAAGTAAACAATAGGCTCGACTTCTTTGGTTCCAATTCCGGCATTCGGCTTTGCAATGTCATTTTACTTTATTTCTCGCTTTTAGCCGCATGTTAGGTCATGTATAGTTCTTATTACTATATATATATGTATTACAATCAACTAAACTCGCTTCACATGTATTGAAACCCATTTTGGGTAAGTGAATGTCATTTCGGGCCAATTTCGGCTTTGCAATGTAAATTAACTTAATTTCTCGCTTTTAGTCGCATGTTAGGTCATGTATAGTTCTTATTAGCATATATATATGTATTACAATCAACTAAACTCGCTTCACATGTATTGAAACCCATTTTGGGTAAGTGAATGTCATTTCGGGCCAATTTCGGCTTTGCAATGTAAATTAACTTAATTTCTCGCTTTTAGCCGCATGTTAGGTCATGTATAGATCTTATTAGTATATATATATGTATTACAATCAACTAAACTCGCTTCACATGTATTGAAACCCATTTTGGGTAAGTGAATGTCATTTCGGACCAATTTCGGCTTTGCAATGTAAATTAACTTAATTTCTCGCTTTTAGCCGCATGTTAGGTCATGTACAGTTCTTATTAGTATATATATATGTATTACAATCAACTAAACTCGCTTCACATGTATTGAAACCCATTTTGGGTAAGTGAATGTCATTTCGGGCCAATTTCGGCTTTGCAATGTAAATTAACTTAATTTCTCGCTTTTAGCCGCATGTTAGGTCATGTACAGTTCTTATTAGTATATATATATGTATTACAATCAACTAAACTCGCTTCACATGTATTGAAACCCATTTTGGGTAAGTGAATGTCATTTCGGGTCAATTTCGGCTTTTCAACCTCAATTAACTTAATTTCTCGCTTTTAGCCTCATGTTAGGTCATGTATAGTTCTTATTAGTGTGAAGGGGGTGGGACATTTCAGGGGGCATGTGCGGTTCGGGGGGAGTGTGTAGGGCGGGGGGGAGGGAGTGTACGGTGGGGCGTGCGAGGGGGCATCAATGGGGGAGTGAAGGGGGGTTGTGCAGGGGGGCGGTCTGGGGGGCCGGTGCGGGGGAGTGTGCGGTGAGGGTGGGGGGCGAGCGGGGGTCCGTCAATGGGGGGAGTGAAGGGGGACCTGTGCGGGGGGGCAGGTGGGGAAGTGCGAGGGGAGTGTGCGGTGAGGGTGGGCTGTGCTGGGGGGTGTGAAGGGGGTGGGATAGTGAAGGGGGGCGTGCGGTTCGGGGGGGAGTGTGCGGGGCGGGGAGGGAGTGTGCCGGGGGTCGTGCGAGGGGGGGGCATCAATGGGGGAGTGAAGGGGGAGTGTGCAGGGGGTAGTGAGGGGGGCTGTGCAAGGGGGGGCAGGTGGGGGGAGTGTGCAGTGAGGGTGGGGCAGTGAAGGGGGGCAATGAAGGGGGTGTGCAGGGGGAGTGTGCAGTGAGGGGGGGAGTTCAATGGGGGAGTGGGGGGTGAAGGGGGCAGTGAGGGGGTCATGGTGGGGGGGGGGCGGTGGGGGGGAGTGTGCGGTGAGGGTGGGGCAGTGAAGGGGGGGGTGAAGGGGCGTGTGTAGGGGGGAGTGTGCAGTGAGGGGGGGAGGTCAATGGGGGAGTGAAGGGGGCGGGCGTGCGGGGGCAGGGAGGGGGCAGTGCGGGGGAAGTGTGCGGTGAGGGGGGGGCAGTGAGGGGGCAGTGAAGGGGCTGTGGGGGGGAGTGTGCAGTGAGGGGGGGGCATCAATGGGGGAGTGAAGGGGGCAGTGAGGGGGGTCTGGTGCAAGGGGGGGCAGTGAAGGGGGGAGTGTGCAGTGAGGGAGGGGGGCATCATGGGGGCAGTGAAGTGGGGTCAGTCATGGGGTGGGGGGAGTGCAGGGGGTGGGGACTGTGCAGGGGGTGGGGACTGTGCAGGGGGTTTCTAATCATATGTTTGTTTAATCTTACGCGTTTCTAATATCGTTTTTTAAAATTTCAGGAGTTTAAACATGGTCCGAGATGATGTGATTGTGGAGGAAGAAACCGATGATGATTATGATAAGTCATTGGATGATGATGATGAGTATGATGCGGAGAAGGAGAACGATAAAGGTGACCCGGAAGACTTAGCGCATGATGAGGAGGCGCGCTTGCGTGAAAGGGAACTTCACTTGGCTGAAATAAATGAGGAGCTAGCCGATAAGGCTCCCCCCATTGACAACAATGCTAGGGAAGATTATCCTTGTATTTCATCCGTCATTGTGCCACACAAAAATGCAGGGAAAGAGGTTCTTAGTACCAAAACTCTAAGTAAAGTTGCAACAAAGAAGCGGAAAGAAGGGGTGCGACCAAGGGATTGAATTATAACACCCCTATGACCCTCGAGTATGATGATATGGGTCAACCTTGTGGTCAATGGCGTTAAAAGTATGGGCAGCATTTAGGGTTATGTGTGCACAAACTGAGCATTTTGGTGGGGTGGAAAGATGTGCCCGATGCAATGAAGAAATCATTATGGGAAGACACTTGTGTAAGTTTATTTTGTAACTGAATTACTTTTATTTTTTGCATTTAGGGGCATGTTAGGTCATATATTGTCCCAATAGGTACATATATAACTATAAGAGTCAATTAAATTCCACTTATATGCTTTGAAACACATTTTGGGTAAATGAAGGCCATTTCGGGCCGATGTTGGCCTTTACACTCCAATTCACTTAGTTTTTTGCATTTAGCCGCATGTTAGGTCATATATAGTCCCAATAGGTACATATATAACTATAAGAGTCAATTAAATTCCACTTATATGCTTTGAAACACGTTTTGGGTAAATGAAGGCCATTTCGGGCCGATTTTGGCCTTTACACTCCAATTCACTTAGTTTTTTGCATTTAGCCGCATGTTAGGTCATATATAGTCCCAATAGGTACATATATAACTATAAGAGTCGATTAAACTCCACTTATATGCTTTGAAACACATTTTGGGTAAATGAAGGCGATTTCGGGCCGATTTTGGCCTTTACACTCCAATTCACTTAGTTTTTTTGCATTTAGCCGCATGTTAGGTCATATATAGTCCCAATAGGTACATATATAACTATAAGAGTCAATTAAACTCCACTTATATGCTTTGAAACACATTTTGGGTAAATGAAGGCGATTTCGGGCCGATTTTGGCCTTTACACTCCAATTCACTTAGTTTTTTGCATTTAGCCGCATGTTAGGTCATATATAGTCCCAATAGGTACATATATAACTATAAGAGTCAATTAAACTCCACTTATATGCTTTGAAACACATTTTGGGTAAATGAAGGCGATTTTGGGTCGATTTTGGCCTTTACACTCCAATTCACTTAGTTTTTTTCATTTAGCCGCTTGTTAGGTCATATATAGTCCTAATACGTACATATATAACTATAAGAGTCAATCAAACTCCACTTATATGCTTTAAAACACATTTTCGGTAACTTTTTGTTTGTTTCTTGTTTTTATAGAATACGTTCCATATTACTCATAATGAGGAAAAAAAGGCGGCGTTCCTATCCGCGGTGGCCGAAAGATTTAGAGCTTTCAAAAGCAAACTAGTGAGTGGGTGGATCACGAAACGGAGAAAGAGGACTATGAAGAGGAGGAAAATTCAAAAATCAAAGCAAAATGAGGGTGAGACGGACAAGGAGGCCGAAAAAGAAACAGAAAAGGAAGGGGGAGAGCAGGAAGATACATTTCAACCGGATTCTTTGCCTCATCAGATTTGGGGACATATAAAACCAGAAGATTGGGAGGCATTTGTTGCCCAAAATACTACGCCGGAGATGGTGGTAAGTATTGCACTTTAAACTATATATATTCGACTTTGCATGTTCACTTTCAATACAATTACATGTGTTTTCTAATTGCCCATGTGAATTTATAGGCTAAGCGTGAGAAACATTCACTCAGTGCAAGACAGAGGAAGCACTACCATCATATGGGTTCCCATACTTATGCGAGCGCGAGAAAGTTGTGGATTGACGAGAGATTTTACCCTTCTACCGATACAACCACAACGCCGTCTTCTAGCTCTAAGGCCGCGCCGTTTCTCAAAGTTGATCGTGTCGCTGATTGGTGGTGCTCCTTGCATAGGCGTGATATCAACAATCAAATGACCATTTCAGATCCGGGAACCTTAAAGATAGCCAATGCCGTTGTAAGTACATGCACTACCAATCCCCCACCCCCTGCACACATCCCCCCACTCCCCTGCACACTGCCCCCCACCCCCCTGCACACAGTCCCCCCACCCCCTGCACACATCCCCCTACTCCCCGCACACCGCCCCCACCCCCGCACACCGCCCCCCACCCCCGCACACCGCACCCCACCCCCCGCACACAGTCCCCCCCCCCGCACACCGACCCCCACCCCCGCACACAGTCCCCCCCCCCCGCACACATCCCCCCACTCCCCGCACACCGCCCCCCACCCCGCACACCGCCCCCCACTCCCCGCACACCGCCCCCACCCCCTACACACAATCCCCCCACCCCCCGCACACATCCCCCCCACTCCCCCGCACACGCCCCCACTCCCCCGCACACATCCCCCACCCCTACACACATCCCCCCCCCTGCACACATCCCCCACTCCCCGTTCCCCCGCCGCACACGCCCCCCACCCCGCACACATCCCCCCACTCCCTGCTCCCCGCCGCACACGCCCCCCACCCCCATGCACACCGCACTTGCCCCCACCCGCCTCCGCCCCGCACAGTCTTGCCCCCCCCCCCCTTGCCGCCCGCTTATGATGTTGATTTTTTTTTTAAAACTTACCGTTGTTAATTTCTCTATAGATGGGGCTCAAGCAAAAAGAGGTTAGCGGCGAGTTCACCCCCCAAGGCAACAAAGATGCCCTTTATGAGACTTTGGGAAAGGATCATAGTGGACGTTTGAGGGGTTTTGGTGGTATTCGTCTAGGTGTGACAAAAGCGTATCCTAAAGATTACTCCGTGGGTACAAAATCACGCTCTCAACCACATGATATGGAAGCTATGACACAAGCTATTTGGGAGAAGCTTACCGATGAAATTACGGAGAAAGTCACGGAGAAAGTCACGGAGAAACTCACGGAGAGTTTCAACGCGGTCCTCTCACAGTTTGGTTTACCGGCGATACATCAACCTAAACTGGATCGTCTTTTGGAGGGCAAAGCTAGCCATCCTAACACACAAAAATCCCCACCATCTATACTTGAGTTAGAGGTAACTATTATCCTTATAATTTTTAAAACTAAGTAACATGTTATATTATGTAATTGCATGTTCGTAACCTCAATTTCATTTACTTTTTGAAGGAAGAAACGCCTTGCCAGCTTTTACTAGATGTAAAAGATGAGGGTTTGATTGTGGTGGCTGTAGGAAATGCACAACCACGAAGTGAACGAGCAATAGTCCATCATGAGCCTGTGGACAATGAGCACTTGGCGGTTAGTGTAGTGACCATTACTCCTGGTTACGAAGACTTTGCTCTTCTGCTGCCTAAACCGTCAATTGATATAAATGTCTTGACCGACGCTCGTGGTGGTTATGTGTTGTGGCCATCGGCATGGGTGAGGTTTTCAGACGAGGTAAATTGAAGCAACTTAAATCCATATTCATAATGATTTGTTTCATACCTACCTACTAACTAAGTTGAATGTTTTTACCGTTGAATTATTAGGTTTTGGAGAGAATAAACAAGCCCAAGGAAAGCAAGGCGGACTCACCTCCTCTAGAGAAGGCGAAGAAGGGTTCAGAGAAGAAGGGTTCAAGCGGGCTAAAGAAGGGTTCAAGCGGGCTAAAGAAGGCCATTTCGGGCAAAGGAATGTAAGATTCAAGTCACAAAGAAAAACCAACTACATATACTTGGATCGAGAAACCAAAGATCGAGTGTCTCACTAAGGCATGCATATGGCTACATGCAAATGCGCGTGATATGTCGGATGATGCACCTCTCGAGGTGAATTTGGGTACCACGCAATTCAACTACTTTGAGGATACATCGACATGGGTGTCTAAGGGTGATTTGAAAGAGTTCCTTTGCGGAGAGATGCTGAATGTTTCCTTGATTCAAGTCTTCATGAGGTAAAACATTTGTACTTTTGAAGTAAATAAAAATGATTTGCAATATACAATAATATATTTATGTTACGAAGTTGGTTGTGCTTTAAAGATTACTCCAAGATGATTATGGACGCAAGAGCATACAAGAGCAATTTGGGTGGTTATGTCCAAATTTCACCCGAGCCGACAATTGTTTGCAAAACACAAATGAGGTCAAGGAGTATATTTGGCTATGTATCAAAACATCTCTACGTGCACAACATAAGTTCATACTTGCCCCTTGTTTTGAAGAGTATAGTTCTTAACCTTGCATCTATTTTTACCACTTTAATTATCATTATATATACAATAGAAGTACTCACATGATTGCTTCCTAACTTTTTTGGCATTTTAGTCTTCATTGGTCGCTCGTTGTGATTTGTCCTTCAAACAACACAGTATATCATTTTGATTCTATAGCTCAAGATCCACCACGACACTTATTCCTCAAATCATGCATAAATAGGTATATTTGTTATTTAAAATGCTAATAAGCATTACACTTTTTACTAATTCCATTCTTTGGCCACTTCTCACATGAAATTAACTTAACTACAGTTCTTTGAAGAAATTTAAGAGCACGGGAAAAATACCTGAATGGAAAGCAATGAAGGTAATACATATTAGTTAAGCTACGTACTTCTTTCTTTTAGCAAAAAACAACCATGTATGTTAATTACATGATTTTTTATGTAATTCTATGATTAGTGTGCTCAAGAACCGGGGGAACCGAGTGTGGCTACTATGTGTTGAGGTTCATGTTCGATATAGCCTCAAGTTGCAAGGAAGTCGGGGATATTGAGAAGGTATATATATATATACATATAAAACTAATATACGTAGCTTAATTTAAAGTCGATTTTGGCCTATTAAGCTCAATGCACTTAGTTTTGTTTTCTTTCCGCCTTTAGCCGCATGTTAAGTCATATATAGTTCCAATAGGTACATATATAACTATAAGAGTCAATTAAAGTTCACTCATATGCTTTGAAACCCATTTTGGATAAATGAAGGTCATTTCGAGTCGATTTTGGAATTCGAAGCTCATTTCAGTTAGTTTCCCGCATTTAGCCACATGATAGGTCATATATAGTTCCAATAGGTACATATATAACTATAAGAGTCAATTAAAGTTCACTCATATGCTTTGAAACCCATTTTGGGTAAATGAAGGCCATTTCGGGCCGATTTTGGAATTCGAAGCTCATTTCACTTAGTTTCCCGCATTTAGCCACATGTTAGGTCATATATAGTTCCAATAGGTACATATATAACTATAAGAGTCAATTAAAGTTCACTCATATGCTTTGAAACCCATTTTGGGTAAATGAAGGCCGTTTCGGGCCGATTTTAGCCTTCGGGGCTCATTTCACTTAGTTTCCTGCATTTAGCCACATGTTAGGTCATATATAGTTCCAATAGGTACATATATAACTATAAGAGTCAATTATAGTTCACTCATATGCTTTGAAACCCATTTTGGGTAAATGAAGGCCGTTTCGGGCCGATTTTGGCCTTCGAAGCTCATTTCACTTAGTTTCCGGCATTTAGCCACATGTTAGGTCATATATAGTCCCAATAGGTACATATATAACAATAAGAGTCAATTATAGTTCACTCATATGCTTTGAAACCCATTTTGGGTAAATGAAGGCCGTTTCGGGCCGATTTTAGCCTTCGAAGCTCACTTCACTTAGTTTCCCGCATTTAGCCACATGTTAGGTCATATATAGTTCCAATAGGTACATATATAACTATAAGAGTCAATTAAAGTTCACTCATATGCTTTGAAACCCATTTTGGGTAAATGAAGGCCATTTCGGGTCGATTGTGGAATTCGAAGGTCATTTCACTTAGTTTCCGGCATTTAGCCACATGTTAGGTCATATATAGTTCCAATAGGTACATATATAACTATAAGAGTCAATTATAGTTCACTCATATGCATATGCTTTGAAACCCATTTTGGGTAAATGAATGTCGTTTCAGGCCGATTTTAGCCTTCGAAGCTCACTTCACTTAATTTCCCGCATTTAGCCACATGTTAGGTCATATATAGTTCCAATAGGTACATATATAACTATAAGAGTCAATTATCTAAGGTCTTACTCAAACTAAAACTGATATTATGTGTGTTTCCTTATGTTTAAGGTATTCAACCAAAGGGAGAGTTCTTTCACCACAACCGAGATAAACGAGGTTCGAGATTTGCTAGCACACTACCTTACCGAAGTTTGCATGTGAAGATGATGCCGCGACTTTGAGTTTATTTGTTCTTATTGTTCTACTTGCTAGTTATTTAGGTACAACAATATAATTGATGTTTATTTTGGATTTTAGTACTTAATACAACTTCATTTGTAGTACATTCTCCAAATTATATATATATATATATATATATATATATATATATATATATATATATATATATATATACTAATTTGACTTGTATACGACGCGCTTCTGGGATTTGTGTCAACTATAGCAAGTTAGATATAATAAAATATTATATATATACAAATATAATATATATATATATATATATATTATATAACATTAACTGATGCGGTTTACTAAGAAAACCGCATCAGTTAATGTTCCAATGCATACAAAGAGGTTGGCGGCAAAGAACAAACTGCTGCGGTTCCAAGGCAAAACCGCAGCGGTTTTTCCCATTAACCGCTGCGGTTTTGCCTAGGAACCGCAGCGGTTTGATCTTTGCCGCTGCGGTTCACAACCGCAGCAGTTTCTTTATGAAAACTGCTGCTAGTCCAACCATTGCGGGCCAAAACCGCAGCGGCAAGCCCGGTTTTGACCGCAACGGTTGGACTTTATTCCACTAGTGTATATCTCGGAAAAATTTCTAATTGATTCTTGCGCCTAAAGTGGCATTTTTCCAAGCTCAACATATTCCTCAAGATCGAATGGGAAAAAAATGAAGTCGGATTTTTCGTTCCAGTTGTGCTCTGCATTGATGCTCTAAAGTGTTTTTTGGCATAACTCTTAGTTGGAAAAACATTTCTAAGAGATTCTTTTGCCTAAAATGATTTTTTTCCATGCTCCACAGCTCCGTCACGTCAGAATGTGGAAACAATAAAGTTGAATTTTTCGTACAAGTAGTTCCCTACATTGAACGTGAAAAGTATTTTGCCCAAAACTCTTATGTCGGAAAACATTTCTAATTGATTTTTGCGCCTAAAGTGGTATTTTTCCAGGCTCACCATATTCCTCAAGTCCGAATGGGAAAAAAATGAAGTCGGATTTTTCGTTCCAGTTGTGCCCTGCATTGATGCTCTAAAGTGTTTTTGTCATAACTCTTAGCCCGAAAAATATTTCTAAAAGATTCTTGTGCCTAAAATGGTTTTTTTCCATGCACCACAGCTCCGTCACGTCAGAATGTGGAAACAATAAAGTTGAATTTTTCGTACAAGTAGTTCCCTACATTTAACGTGAAAAGTATTTTGACCAAAATTATTATCTCGGAAAAATTTCTAAAAGATTCTTGCGCCTAAAGTGGCATTTTTCCAAGCTCAACATATTCCTCAAGATCGAATGGGAAAAAAATGAAGTCTGATTTTTCGTTCCAGTTGTGCTCTACATTGATGCTCTAAAGTGTTTTTGGCATAACTCTTAGTTCGAAAAACATTTCTAAGAGATTCTTGTGCCTAAAATGGTTTTTTTCCATGCTCCACAGCTCCGTCACGTCAGAATGTGGAAACAATAAAGTTGAATTTTTCGTACAAGTAGTTCCCTACATTGAACGTGAAAAGTATTTTGCCCAAAACTCTTATGTCGGAAAACATTTCTAATTGATTTTTGCGCCTAAAGTTGCATTTTTCCAGGCTCACCATATTCCTCAAGTCCGATTGGGAAAAAAATGAAGTCGGATTTTTCGTTCTAGTTGTGCCCTTCATTGATGCTCTAAAGTGTTTTTGGCATAACTCTTACCCCGAAAAACATTTCTAAGAGATTCTTGTGCCAAAAATTGTTTTTTTCCATGCTCCACAGCTCCGTCACATCAGAATGTGGAAACAATAAAGTTGAATTTTTCGTACAAGTAGTTCCCTACATTGAACGTGAAAAGTATTTTGCCCAAAACTCTTATGTCGGAAAACATTTCTAATTGATTCTTGCGCTAAAGTGGCATTTTTCCAGGCTCAACATATTCCTCAAGTCCGAATGGGAAAAAAATGAAGTCGGATTTTTCGTTCCAGTTGTGCCCTACATTGATGCTCTAAAGTGTTTTTGGCGTAACTCTTACCCCGAAAAACATTTCTAAAAGATTCTTGTGCCTAAAATGGTTTTTGTGCACGCTCCACAGCTCCGTCACGTCAGAATGTGGAAACAATAAAGTTGAATTTTTCGTACAAGTAGTTCCCTACATTGAACGTGAAAAGTATTTTGCCCAAAACTCTTATCTCGGAAAAATTTTTAATTGATTCTTGCGCCTAAAGTGGCTTTTTTCCAGGCTCACCATATTCCTCAAGTCCGAATGGGAAAAAAATGAAGTCGGATTTTTCATTCCTGTTGTGCCCTGGATTGATGCTCTAAAGTGTTTTTGGCATAATTCTTAGCCCGAAAAACATTTCTAAAAGATTCTTGTGCCTAAAATGGTTTTTTTCCACGCTCCACAGCTCCGTCACGTCAGAATGTGGAAACAATAAAGTTGAATTTTTCGTACAAGTAGTTCCCTACATTGAACGTGAAAAGTATTTTGGCCAAAACTCTTATCTCGGAAAAATTTCTAATTGATTCTTGCGCCTAAAGTGGCATTTTTCCAAGCTCAACATATTCCTCAAGATCGAATGGGAAAAAAATGAAGTCTGATTTTTCGTTCCAGTTGTGCTCTACATTGATGCTCTAAAGTGTTTTTGGCATAACTCTTAGTTCGAAAAACATTTCTAAGAGATTCTTGTGCCTAAAATGGTTTTTTTCCATGCTCCACAGCTCCGTCACGTCAGAATGTGGAAACAATAAAGTTGAATTTTTCGTACAAGTAGTTCCCTACATTGAACGTGAAAAGTATTTTGCCCAAAACTCTTATGTCGGAAAACATTTCTAATTGATTTTTGCGCCTAAAGTGGCATTTTTCCAGGCTCACCATATTCCTCAAGTCCGAATGGGAAAAAAATGAAGTCGGATTTTTCGTTCCAGTTGTGCCCTGCATTGATGCTCTAAAGTGTTTTTGGCATAACTCTTAGCCCGAAAAATATTTCTAAAAGATTCTTGTGCCTAAAATGGTTTTTCTCCATGCACCACAGCTCCGTCACGTCAGAATGTGGAAACAATAAAGTTGAATTTTTCGTACAAGTAGTTCCCTACATTGAACGTGAAAAGTATTTTGCCCAAAACTGTTATCTCGGAAAAATTTCTAAATTATTCTTGTGCCTAAAGTGACATTTTTCCAAGCTCAACATATTCCTCAAGATCGAATGGGAAAAAAATGAAGTCGGATTTTTCGTTCCAGTTCTGCCATGCATTTATCCTCTAAAGTGTTTTTGGCGTAACTCTTAGCCCGAAAAACATTTCTAAGCTTGTGCTTAAAATGGTTTTTTTCCATGCTCTACAGCTCCGTCACGTCTGAATGTGGAAACAATAAAGTCGAATTTTTCGTACAAGTAGTTCCCTACATTGAACGTGTAAAGTATTTTGCCCAAAACTCTTATCTCGGAAAACATTTCTAAATAATTCGTGCACCTAAAGTGGCATTTTTCGAAGCTCAACATATTCCTCAAGTACGAATGGGAAAAAAATGAAGTCGGATTTTTCGTTCCAGTTGTGCCCTACATTGATGCTCTAAAGTGTTTTTGGCATAACTCTTAGCCCGAAAAACATTTCTAAAAGATTCTTGTGCCTAAAATGGATTTTTTCCACGCTCCACAGCACCGTCAAGTCAGAATGTGGAAAAAATTAAGTTGGATTTTTCGTACAAGTAGTGCCTACATTGAACGTGAATAGTATTTTGCCCATACCTCCTATCTCGGAAAATATTTCGGATTGATTCTTGCGCCTAAAGTGGCATTTTTCCATGCTCAACAAATTCCTCAAGTCCGAATGGGAATAAAATGAAGTCTGATTTTTCGTACCAGTAGTGCCCTGCATTGATGCTGAAAAGTGTTTTTGGCATAATTCTTAGCCTGAAAACCATTTCTAAACTATCCTTGTGCATAAAATGGTATTTTTTGATGTTCCACAGCTCTGTCACGTCAGAATGTTGAGAAAATGAAGTTGGATTTTTCGTACAAAGGTTGCCCTACATTGAACGTGAAATGTATTTTCCCCATTGCTCGTATCTCGGAAAACATTTCTGATTGATTCTTGCGCCTAAAGTGGCATTTTTCCATGCTCAATATATTCCTTAAGTCCGAATGGGAAAAAAATGAAGTCGGATTTTTCGTTCCAGTTGTGCTCTGGATTGATGCTCTAAAGTGTTTTTGGCATAACTCTTAGTTCGAAAAACATTTCTATGAGATTCTTGTGCCTAAATTGGTTTTTTTTCATGCTCCACAGCTCCGTCACGTCAGAATGTGGAAACAATAAAGTTGAATTTTTCGTACAAGTAGTTCCCTACATTGAACGTGAAAAGTATTTTGCCCAAAACTCTTATGTCGGAAAACATTTCTAATTGATTTTTGCGCCTAAAGTGGCATTTTTCCAGGCTCACCATATTCCTCAAGTCCGAATGGGAAAAAAATTAAGTCGGATTTTTCGTTCCAGTTGTGCCCTGCATTGATGCTCTAAAGTGTTTTTGGCATAACTCTTAGCCCGAAAAACATTTCTAAAAGATTCTTGTGCCTAAAATGGACTTTTTCCACGCTACACAGCACCGTCATGTCAGAATGTGGAAAAAATAAAGTTGGATTTTTCGTACAAGTTGTGCCTACATTGAACGTGAAAAGTATTTTGCCCATTTATAGCTTCTATCTCGGAAATTATTTCTGATTGATTCTTGCGCCTAAAGTGGCATTTTTCCATGCTCAACATATTCCTCAAGTCCGAATGGGAATAAAATGAAGTCTGATTTTTCGTACCAGTTGTGCCCTGCATTGATGCTGAAAAGTGTTTTTGGCATAACTCTTAGCCTGAAAACCATTTCTAAACTATTCTTGTGCCTAAAATGGTGTTTTTCGATGTTACACAGCTCAGTCACGTCACATATTGTTGAGAAAATGAAGTTGGATTTTTCGTACAAAGGCTGCCCTACATTGAACGTGAAATATATTTTCCCCATTGCTCTTATCTCGAAAAACATTTCTGATTGATTCTTGCGCCTAAAGTGGCATTTTTCCATGCTCAATATATTCCTTAAGTCCGAATGAAAAAAAAAATGAAGTCGGATTTTTCGTACCAGTTGTGCCCTACATTGATGCCGAAAAGTGTTTTTGGCATAACTTTTAGCCCGAAAATCATTTCTAAACGATTCTTGTGCCTAAAATGGTTTTTTTTCCATGCTCCACAGTTCCGTAACGTCAGAATATGGAAAAAATGAAGTTGAATTTTTCGTACAAGTAATGCCCTACATTGAACGTGAGATGTATTTTGCCCTACATTGAATATGGAAAGAATGGTGTTTTTCGATGTTCCACAGCTCTGTCACGTCAGAATGTTGAGAAAATGAAGTTGGATTTTTCGTACAAAGGTTGCTCTACATTGAACGTGAAATGTATTTTCCCCATTGCTCGTATCTCGGAAAACATTTCTGATTGATTCTTGCGCCTAAAGTGGCATTTTTCCATGCTCAATATATTCCTTAAGTCCGAATGGGAAAAAAATGAAGTCGGATTTTTCGTTCCAGTTGTGCTCTGCATTGATGCTCTAAAGTGTTTTTGGCATAACTCTTAGTTCGCAAAACATTTCTAAGAGATTCTTGTACCTAAAATGGTTTTTTTCCATGCTCCACAGCTCCGTCACGTCAGAATGTGGAAACAATAAAGTTGAATTTTTCGTACAAGTAGTTCCCTACATTGAACGTGAAAAGTATTTTGCCCAAAATTCTTATGTCGGAAAACATTTCTAATTGATTTTTGCGCCTAAAGTGGCATTTTTCCAGGCTCACCATATTCCTCAAGTCCGAATGGGAAAAAAATGAAGTCGGATTTTTCGTTCCAGTTGTGCCCTACATTGATGCTCTAAAGTGTTTTTGGCATAACTCTTAGCCCGAAAAATATTTCTAAAAGATTCTTGTGCCTAAAATGGTTTTTCTCCATGCACCACAGCTCCGTCACGTCAGAATGTGGAAAAAATAAAGTTGAATTTTTCGTACAAGTAGTGCCCTACATTGAACGTGAGATGTATTTTGCCCTACATTGAATATGGAAAAAATGGTGTTTTTCGATGTTCCACAGCTCTGTCACGTCAGAATGTTGAGAAAATGAAGATGGATTTTTAGTACAAAGGCTACCCTACATTGAACGTGAAATGTATTTTCCCCTTTGCTCTTATCTCGGAAAACATTTCTGATTGATGCTTGCGCCTAAAATGGCATTTTTCCATGCTTAATATATTCCTTAAGTCCGAATGGGAAAAAATAGAAGTCCGATTTTTCGTACCAGTTGCGCCCTGCATTGATGCTGAAATGTGTTTTTTGCATAACTCTTAACCCGAAAAACATTTCTAAACGATTCTTGTGCCTAAAATGGTTTTTTCCGATGCTCCACAGTTCTATCACGTCAGAATGTTGAAAAAATGAAGTTGGATTTTTCGTACAAAGGGTGCCCTACATTGAACGTGAAATGTCTTTTCCCCATAGCTCTTATCTCGGAAAACATTTCTGATTGATTCATTCACCTATAGTGGCATTTTTCCATGCTCAACATATTCCTCAAGTCCGAATGGGAAAAAAATGAAGTCGGGTTTTTCGTTCCAGTTGTGCCCTACATTGATGCTCTAAAGTGTTTTTGGCATAACTCTTACCCCGAAAAACATTTCTAAGAGATTCTTGTGCCAAAAATTGTTTTTTTCCATGCTCCACAGCTCCGTCACATCAGAATGTGGAAACAATAAAGTTGAATTTTTCGTACAAGTAGTTCCCTACATTGAACGTGAAAAGTATTTTGCCCAAAACACTTATGTCGGAAAACATTTGTAATTGATTCTTGCGCTAAAGTGGCATTTTTCCAGGCTCAACATATTCCTCAAGTCCGAATGGGAAAAAAATGAAGTCGGATTTTTCGTTCCAGTTGTGCCCTACATTGATGCTCTAAAGTGTTTTTGGCATAACTCTTAGCCCGAAAAACATTTCTAAAAGATTCTTGTGCCTAAAATGGTTTTTTTGCACGCTCCACAGCTCCGTCACGTCAGAATGTGGAAACAATAAAGTTGAATTTTTCGTACAAGTAGTTCCCTACATTGAACGTGAAAAGTATTTTGGCCAAAACTCTTATCTCGGAAAAATTTCTAATTGATTCTTGCGCCTAAAGTGGCATTTTTCCAAGCTCAACATATTCCTCAAGATCGAATGGGAAAAAAATGAAGTCGGATTTTTCGTTCCCGTTGTGCCCTGTATTGATGCTCTAAAGTGTTTTTGGCATAACTCTTAGCCCGAAAAACATTTCTTAAAGATTTTTGTGCCTAAAATGGTTTTTTTCCACGCTCCACAGCTCCGTCATGTCAGAATGTGGAAACAATAAAGTTGAATTTTTCGTACAATTAGTTCCCTACATTGAACGTGAAAAGTATTTTGGCCAAAACTCTTATCTCGGAAAAATTTCTAATTGATTCTTGCGCCTAAAGTGGCATTTTTCCAAGCTCAACATATTCCTCAAGATCGAATGGGAAAAAAATGAAGTCTGATTTTTCGTTCCAGTTGTGCTCTACATTGATGCTCTAAAGTGTTTTTGGCATAACTCTTAGTTCGAAAAACATTTCTATGAGATTCTTGTGCCTAAAATGGTTTTTTTCCATGCTCCACAGCTCCGTCACGTCAGAATGTGGAAACAATAAAGTTGAATTTTTCGTACAAGTAGTTCCCTCCATTGAACGTGAAAAGTATTTTGCCCAAAATGTTATCTCGGAAAACATTTCTAATTATTTTTGCGCCTAAAGTGGCATTTTTCCGGCTCACCATATTCCTCAAGTCCGAATGGGAAAAAAATGAAGTCGGATTTTTGTTGTGCCTTGCATTGATGCTCTAAAGTGTTTTTGGCATAACTCTTAGCCGAAAAATATTTCAAAAGATTCTTGTGCCTAAAATGGTTTTTTAAATATCACGTCGAATGTGGAAACAATAAAGTTGAATTTTTCGTACAAGTAGTTCCCTCCATTGAACGTGAAAAGTATTTTGCCAAAAATGTTATCTCGGAAAAATTTCTAAATTATTCTTGTGCCTAAAGTGACATTTTTCCAAGCTCAACATATTCCTCAAGATCGAATGGGAAAAAAATGAAGTCGGATTTGTCGTTCCAGTTGTGCCATGCATTGATGCTCTAAAGTGTTTTTGGCGTAACTCTTAGCCCGAAAAACATTTCTAAGAGATTCTTGTGCTTAAAATGGTTTTTTTCCATGCTCTTGACACTCCAGTCACGTCCGAATGTGGAAACAATAAAGTTGAATTTTTCGTACAAGTAGTTCCCTACATTGAACGTGTAAAGTATTTTGCCCAAAACTCTTATCTCGGAAAACATTTCTAAATAATTCGTGCACCTAAAGTGGCATTTTTCGAAGCTCAACATATTCCTCAAGTACGAATGGGAAAAAAATGAAGTCGGATTTTTCGTTCCAGTTGTGCCCTACATTGATGCTCTAAAGTGTTTTTGGCATAACTCTTATCCCGAAAAACATTTCTAAAAGATTCTTGTGCCTAAAATGGATTTTTTCCACGCTCCACAGCACCGTCAAGTCAGAATGTGGAAAAAATTAAGTTGGATTTTTCGTACAAGTAGTGCCTATATTGAACGTGAATAGTATTTTGCCCATACCTCCTATCTCGGAAAACATTTCGGATTGATTCTTGCGCCTAAAGTGGCATTTTTCCATGCTCAACAAATTCCTCAAGTCCGAATGGGAATAAAATGAAGTCTGATTTTTCGTACCAGTAGTGCCCTGCATTGATGCTGAAAAGTGTTTTTGGCATAATTCTTAGCCTGAAAACCATTTCTAAACTATCCTTGTGCCTAAAATGGTATTTTTCGATGTTCCACAGCTCTGTCACGTCAGAATGTTGAGAAAATGAAGTTGGATTTTTCGTACAAAGGTTGCCCTACATTGAACGTGAAATGTATTTTCCCCATTGCTCTGATTGATTCTTGCGCCTAAAGTGACATTTTTCCATGCTCAATATATTCCTTAAGTCCGAATGGGAAAAAAATGAAGTCGGATTTTTCGTTCCAGTTGTGCTCTGCATTGATGCTCTAAAGTGTTTTTGGCATAACTCTTAGTTCGAAAAACATTTCTAAGAGATTCTTGTGCCTAAAATGGTTTTTTTCCATGCTCCACAGCTCCGTCACGTCAGAATGTGGAAACAATAAAGTTGAATTTTTCGTACAAGTAGTTCCCTACATTGAACGTGAAAAGTATTCTGCAAAAAACTCTTATGTCGGAAAACATTTCTAATTGATTTTTGCGCCTAAAGTGGCATTTTTCCAGGCTCACCATATTCCTCAAGTCCGAATGGGAAAAAAATTAAGTCGGATTTTTCGTTCCAGTTGTGCCCTGCATTGATGCTCTAAAGTGTTTTTGGCATAACTCTTAGCCCGAAAAACATTTCTAAAAGATTCTTGTGCCTAAAATGGACTTTTTCCACGCTACACAGCACCGTCATATTAGAATGTGGAAAAAATAAAGTTGGATTTTTCGTACAAGTTGTGCCTACATTGAACGTGAAAAGTATTTTGCCCATATATAGCTCCTATCTCGGAAAATATTTCTGATTGATTCTTGCGCCTAAAGTGGCATTTTTCCATGCTCAACATATTCCTCAAGTCCGAATGGGAATAAAATGAAGTCTGATTTTTCGTACCAGTTGTGCCCTGCATTGATGCTGAAAAGTGTTTTCGGCATAACTCTTAGCCTGAAAACCATTTCTAAACTATTCTTGTGCCTAAAATGGTGTTTTTCGATGTTCCACAGCTCAGTCACGTCAGAATGTTGAGAAAATGAAGTTGGATTTTTCGTACAAAGGCTGCCCTACATTGAAGGTGAAATATATTTTCCCAATTGCTCTTATCTCGAAAAACATTTCTGATTGATTCTTGTGCCTAAAGTGGCATTTTTCCATGCTCAATATATTCCTTAAGTCCGAATGAGAAAAAAATGAAGTCGGATTTTTCGTACCAGTTGTACCCTACATTGATGCTGAAAAGTGTTTTTCGCATAACTTTTAGCCCGAAAATCATTTCTAAACGATTCTTGTGCCTAAAATGGTTTTTTTTCCATGCTCCACAGTTCCGTAACGTCAGAATATGGAAAAAATGAAGTTGCATTTTTCGTACAAGTAGTGCCCTACATTGAACGTGAGATGTATTTTGCCCTACATTAAATATGGAAAAAATGGTGTTTTTCGATGTTCCACAACTCTGTCACGTCAGAATGTTGAGAAAATGAAGATGGATTTTTAGTACAAAGGCTACCCTACATTGAACGTGAAATGTATTTTCCCCTTTGCTCTTATCTCGGAAAACATTTCTGATTGATGCTTGCGCCTAAAATGGCATTTTTCCATGCTCAATATATTACTTAAGTCCGAATGGGAAAAAAAAGAAGTCCGATTTTTCGTACCAGTTGCGCCCTGCATTGATGCTGAAATGTGTTTTTTGCATAACTCTTAACCCGAAAAACATTCTAAACGATTCTTGTGCCTAAAATGGTTTTTTCCGATGCTCCACAGTTCTATCACGTCAGAATGTTGAAAAAATGAAGTTGGATTTTTCGTACAAAGGGTGCCCTACATTGAACGTGAAATGTCTTTTCCCCGTAGCTCTTATCTCGGAAAACATTTCTGATTGATTCATTCACCTATAGTGGCATTTTTCCATGCTCAACATATTCCTCAAGTCCGAATGGGAAAAAAATGAAGTCGGATTTTTCGTTCCAGTTGTGCCCTACATTGATGCTCTAAAATGTTTTTGGCATAACTCTTACCCCGAAAAACATTTCTAAGAGATTCTTGTGCCAAAAATTGTTTTTTTCCATGCTCCACAGCTCCGTCACATCAGAATGTGGAAACAATAAAGTTGAATTTTTCGTACAAGTAGTTCCCTACATGGAACGTGAAAAGTATTTTGCCCAAAACTCTTATGTCGGAAAACATTTCTAATTGATTCTTGCGCTAAAGTGGCATTTTTCCAGGCTCAACATATTCCTCAAGTCCGAATGGGAAAAAAAATGAAGTCGGATTTTTCGTTCCAGGTTGTGCCCTACATTGATGCTCTAAAGTGTTTTTGGCATAACTCTTAGCCGAAAAACATTTCTAAAAGATTCTTGTGCCTAAAATGGTTTTTTTTGCACGCTCCACGGCTCCGTCACGTCGAATGTGGAAACAATAAAGTTGAATTTTTCGTACAAGTAGTTCCCTACATTGAACGTGAAAAGTATTTTGGCCTAAACTCTTATCTCGGAAAAATTTCTAATTGATTCTTGCGCCTAAAGTGGCATTTTTCCAAGCTCAACATATTCCTCAAGATCGAATGGGAAAAAAATGAAGTCGGATTTTTCGTTCCAGTTGTGCTCTACATTGATGCTCTAAAGTGTTTTTGGCATAACTCTTAGTTCGAAAAACATTTCTAAGAGATTCTTGTGCCTAAAATGGTTTTTTTCCATGCTCCACAGCTCCGTCACGTCAGAATGTGGAAACAATAAAGTTGAATTTTTCGTACAAGTAGTTCCCTACATTGAACGTGAAAAGTATTTTGCCCAAAACTCTTATGTTGGAAAACATTTATAATTGATTTTTGCACCTAAAGTGGCATTTTTCCAGGCTCACCATATTCCTCAAGTCCGAATGGGAAAAAAATGAAGTCGGATTTTTCGTTCCAGTTGTGCCCTGCATTGATGCTCTAAAGTGTTTTTGGCATAACTCTTAGCCCGAAAAATATTTCTAAAAGATTCTTGTGCCAAAAATGGTTTTTCTCCATGCACCACAGCTCCGTCACGTCAGAATGTGGAAACAATAAAGTTGAATTTTTCGTACAAGTAGTTCCCTACATTGAACGTGAAAAGTATTTTGCCCAAAACTGTTATCTCGGAAAAATTTCTAAATGATTCTTGCGCCTAAAGTGACATTTTTCCAAGCTCAACATATTCATCAAGATCGAATGGGAAAAAAATGAAGTCGGATTTTTCGTTCCAGTTGTGCCATGCATTGATGCTCTAAAGTGTTTTTAGCGTAACTCTTAGCCCGAAAAACATTTCTAAGAGATTCTTGTGCTTAAAATGGTTTTTTTCCATGCTCTACAGCTCCGTCACGTCTGAATGTGGAAACAATAAAGTTGAATTTTTCGTACAAGTAGTTCCCTACATTGAACGTGTAAAGTATTTTGCCCAAAACTCTTATCTCGGAAAACATTTCTAAATAATTTGTGCACCTAAAGTGGCATTTTTCGAAGCTCAACATATTCCTCAAGTACAAATGGGAAAAAAATGAAGTCTGATTTTTCGTTCCAGTTGTGCCCTACATTGATGCTCTAAAGTGTTTTTGGCATAACTCTTAGCCCGAAAAATATTTCTAAAAGATTCTTGTGCCTAAAATGGATTTTTTCCACGCTCCACAGCACCGTCAAGTCAGAATGTGGAAAAAATTAAGTTGGATTTTTCGTACAAGTAGTGCCTACATTGAACGTGAATAGTATTTTCCCATAGCTCCTATCTCGGAAAATATTTCGGATTGATTCTTGCGCCTAAAGTGGCATTTTTCCATGCTCAACAAATTCCTCAAGTCCGAATGGGAAAAAAATGAAGTCTGATTTTTCGTACCAGTTGTGCCCTACATTGATGCTGAAAAGTGTTTTTGGCATAATTCGTAGCCTGAAAACCATTTCTAAACTATTCTTGTGCCTAAAATGGTATTTTTCGATGTTCCACAGCTCTGTCACGTCAGAATGTTGAGAAAATGAAGTTGGATTTTTCGTACAAAGGCTGCCCTACATTGAACGTGAAATGTATTTTCCCCATTGCTCGTATCTCGGAAAACATTTCTGATTGATTCTTGCGCCTAAAGTGGCATTTTTCCATGCTCAATATATTCCTTAAGTCCGAATGAGAAAAAAATGAAGTCGGAATTTTCGTTCCAGTTGTGCTCTGCATTGATGCTCTAAAGTGTTTTTGGCATAACTCTTAGTTCGAAAAACATTTCTAAGAGATTCTTGTGCCTAAAATGGTTTTTTTCCATGCTCCACAGCTCCGTCACGTCAGAATGTGGAAACAATAAAGTTGAATTTTTCGTACAAGTAGTTCCCAACATTGAACGTGAAAAGTATTTTGCGCAAAACTCTTATGTCGGAAACCATTTCTAATTGATTTTTGCGCCTAAAGTGGCATTTTTCCAGGCTCACCATATTCCTCAAGTCCGAATGGGAAAAAAATTAAGTCGGATTTTTCGTTCCAGTTGTGCCCTACATTGATGCTCTAAAGTGTTTTTGGCATAACTCTTAGCCCGAAAAAACTTTCTAAAAGATTCTTGTGCCTAAAATGGACTTTTTCCACGCTCCACAGCACCGTCATGTCAGAATGTGGAAAAAATAAAGTTGGATTTTTCGTACAAGTTGTGCTAACATTGAACGTGAAAAGTATTTTGCCCATATATAGCTCCTATCTCGGAAAATATTTCTGATTGATTCTTGCGCCTAAAGTGGCATTTTTCCATGCTCAACATATTCCTCAAGTCCGAATGGGAAAAAAATGAAGTCTGATTTTTCGTACCAGTTGTGCCCTGCATTGATGCTGAAAAGTATTTTTGGCATAACTCTTAACCTGAAAACCATTTCTAAACTATTATTGTGCCTAAAATGGTGTTTTTCGATGTTCCACAGCTCAGTCACGCCAGAATGTCGAGAAAATGAAGTTGGATTTTTCGTACAAAGGCTGCCCTACATTGAACGTGAAATATATTTTCTGCATTGCTCTTATCTCGAAAAACATTTCTGATTGATTCTTGCGCCTAAAGTGGCATTTTTCCATGCTCAATATATTCCTTAAGTCCGAATGAGAAAAAAATGAAGTCGGATTTTTCGTACCAGTTGTGCCCTACATTGATGCTGAAAAGTGTTTTTGGCATAACTTTTAGCCCGAAAATCATTTCTAAACGATTCTTGTGCCAAAAATGGTTTTTTTTCCATGCTCCACAGCTCCGTAACGTCATAATATGGAAAAAATGAAGTTGAATTTTTTGTACAAGTAGTGCCCTACATTGAACGTGAGAAGTATTTTGCCCATAACTCTTAAAATGGTGTTTTTCGATGTTCCACAGCTCTGTCACGTCAGAATGTTGAGAAAAGGAAGACATTGAACGTGAAAACATTTTTGATTGATGCTCTTATCTCGGAAAACATTTCTGATTGATGCTTGAGCCTAAAATGGCATTTTTCCATGCTCAATATATTCCTTTAGTCCGAATGGGAAAAAAAAGAAGTCCGATTTTTCGTACCAGTTGCGCCCTGCATTGATGCAGAAATGTGTTTTTTGCATAACTCTTAACACGAAAAACATTTCTAAACGATTATTGTGCCTAGAATGTTGAAAAAATGAAGTTGGATTTTTCGTACAAAGGGTGCCCTACATTGAACGTGAAATGTCTTTTCCCCATAGCTTTTATCTCGGAAAACATTTCTGATTGATTCTTTTACCTATAGTGGCAATTTTCCATGCTCAACATATTCCTCAAGTCCGAATGGGAAAAAAATGTAGTCGGATTTTTCGTTCCAGTTGTGCCCTTCATTGATGCTCTAAAGTGTTTTTGGCATAACTCTTATCCCGAAAAACATTTCTAAGAGATTCTTGTGCCAAAAATTGTTTTTTTCCATGCTCCACAGCTCCGTCACATCAGAATGTGGAAACAATAAAGTTGAATTTTTCGTACAAGTGGTTCCCTACATTGAACGTGAAAAGTATTTTGCCCAAAACTCTTATGTCGGAAAACATTTCTAATTGATTCTTGCGCTAAAGTGGCATTTTTCCAGGCTCAACATATTCCTCAAGTCCGAATGGGAAAAAAATGAAGTCGGATTTTTCGTTCCAGTTGTGCCCTACATTGATGCTCTAAAGTGTTTTTGGCATAACTCGTAGCCCGAAAAACATTTCTATAAGATTTTTGTGCCTAAAATGGTTTTTTTGCACGCTCCACAGCTCCGTCACGTCAGAATGTGGAAACAACAAAGTTGAATTTTTCGTACAAGTAGTTCCCTACATTGAACGTGAAAAGTATTTTGCCCAGAACTCTTATCTCGGAAAAATGTCTAATTGATTCTTGCGCCTAAAGTGGCATTTTTTCCTGGCTCACCATATTCCTCAAGTCCGAATGGGAAAAAAATGAAGTCCGATTTTTCGTTCCTGTTGTGCCCTGCATTGATGCTATATAGTGTTTTTGGCATAACTCTTAGCCCGAAAAACATTTCTAAAAGATTCTTGTGCCTAAAATGGTTTTTTTCCACGCTCCACAGCTCCGTCACGTCAGAATGTGGAAACAATAAAGTTGAATTTTTCGTACAAGTAGTTCCCTACATTGAACGTGAAAAGTATTTTGGCCAAAACTCTTATCTCGGAAAAATTTCTAATTGATTCTTGCGCCTAAAGTGGCATTTTTCCAAGCTCAACATATTCCTTAAGATCGAATGGGAAAAAAATGAAGTCGGATTTTTCGTTCCAGTTGTGCTCTACATTGATGCTCTAAAGTGTTTTTGGCATAACTCTTAGTTCGAAAAACATTTCTAAGAGATTCTTGTGCCTAAAATGATTTTTTTCCATGCTCCACAGCTCCGTCACGTCAGAATGTGGAAACAATAAAGTTGAATTTTTCGTACAAGTAGTTCCCTACATTGAACTTGAAAAGTATTTTGCCCAAAACAGTTATCTCGGAAAAATTTCTAAATGATTCTTGCGCCTAAAGTGACATTTTTCCAAGCTCAACATATTCCTCAAGATCGAATGGGAAAAAAATGAAGTCTGATTTTTCGTTCCAGTTGTGCCATGCATTGATGCTCTAAAGTGTTTTTGGCGTAACTCTTAGCCCGAAAAACATTTCTAAGAGATTCTCGTGCTTAAAATGGTTTTTTTACATGCTCTACAGCTCCATCACGTCTGAATGTGGAAACAATAAAGTTGAATTTTTCGTACAAGTAGTTCCCTACATTGAACGTGTAAAGTATTTTGCCCAAAACTCTTATCTCGGAAAACATTTCTAAATAATTCGTGCACTTAAAGTGGCATTTTTCGAAGCTCAACATATTCCTCAAGTACGAATGGGAAAAAAATGAAGTCGGATTTTTCGTTCCAGTTTTGCTCTACATTGATGCTCTAAAGTGTTTTTGGTATAACTCTTAGCCCGAAAAACATTTCTAAAAGATTCTTGTGCCTAAAATGGATTTTTTCCACGCTCCACTGCACCGTCAAGTCAGAATGTGGAAAAAATTAAGTTGGATTTTTCGTACAAGTTGTGCCTACATTGAACGTGAATAGTATTTTGCCAATAGCTCCTATCTCGGAAAACATTTCGGATTGATTCTTGCGCCTAAAGTGGCATTTTTCCATGCTCAACAAATTCCTCAAGTCTGATTTTTCGTACCAGTTGTGCCCTGCATTGATGCTGAAAAGTGTTTTTGGCATAATTCTTAGCCTGAAAACCATTTCTAAACTATTCTTGTGCCAAAAATGGTTTTTTTCCATGCTCCACAGCTTTGTCACGTCAGAATGTGGAAACAATAAAGCTGAATTTTTCTTACAAGTAGTTCCCTACATTGAACGTGAAATGTATTTTCCCCATTGCTCGTATCTCGGAAAACATTTCTGATTGATTCTTGCGCCTAAAGTGGCATTTCTCCAAGCTCAACATATTCCTCAAGATCGAATGGGAAAAAAATGAAGTCGGATTTTTCGTTCCAGTTGTGCTCTACATTGATGCTCTAAAATGTTTTTGGCATAACTCTTAGTTCGAAAAACATTTCTAAGAGATTCTTGTGCCTAAAATGGTTTTTTTCCACGCTTCACAGCTCCGTCACGTCAGAATGTGGAAAAAATAAAGTTGAATTTTTCGTACAAGTAGTTCCCTACATTGAACGTGAAAAGTATTTTGCCCAAAACTGTTATCTCGGAAAAATTTCTAAATGATTCTTGCACCTAAAGTGACATTTTTCCAAGCTCAACATATTCCTCAAGATCGAATGGGAAAAAAATAAAGTCGGATTTTTCGTTCCAGTTGTGCCCTGCATTGATGCTCTAATGTGTTTTTGGCATAACTCTTAGCCCGAAAAACATTTCTAAAAGATTCTTGTGCCTAAAATGGTTTTTTTCCACGCTTCACAGCTCCGTCACGTCTGAATGTGGAAACAATAAAGTTGAAATTTTCGTACAAGTAGTTCCCTACATTGAACGTGAAAAGTATTTTGCCCAAAACTCTTATCTCGGAAAACATTTCTAAATAATTCTTGCGCCTAAAGTGGCATTTTTTCAAGCTCAACATATTCCTCATGATCGAATGGGGAAAAAATGAAGTCGGATTTTTCGTTCCAGTTGTGCCCTGCATTGATGCTCTAATGTGTTTTTGGCATAACTCTTAGCCCGAAAAACATTTCTAAAAGATTGTTGTGCCTAAAATGGTTTTTTTCCATGCTCCACAGCTCCGTCACGTCAGAATGTGGAAACAATAAAGTTGAATTTTTCGTACAAGTAGTTCCCTACATTGAACGTGAAAAGTATTTTGCCCAAAACTCTTATCTCAGAAAAATGTCTAATTGATTCTTGCGCCTAAAGTGGCATTTTTTACTGGCTCACCATATTCCTCAAGTCCGAATGGGAAAAAAATGAAGTCGGATTTTTCGTTCCTGTTGTGCCCTGCATTGATGCTCTATAGTGTTTTTGGCATAACTCTTAGCCCGAAAAACATTTCTAAAAGATTATTGTGCCTAAAATGGTTTTTTTCCACGCTCCACAGCTCCGTCAAGTCAGAAAGTGGAAACAATAAAGTTGAATTTTTCGTACAAGTAGTTCCCTACATTGAACGTGAAAAGTATTTTGGCCAAAACTCTTATCTCGGAAAAATTTCTAATTGATTCTTGCGCCTAAAGTGGCATTTTTCCAAGCTCAACATATTCCTCAAGATCGAATGGGAAAAAAATGAAGTCGGATTTTTCGTTCCAGTTGTGCTCTACATTGATGCTCTAAAGTGTTTTTGGCATAACTCTTAGTTCGAAAAACATTTCTAAGAGATTCTTGTGCCTAAAATGGTTTTTTTCCATGCTCCACAGCTCCGTCACGTCAGAATGTGGAAACAATAAAGTTGAATTTTTCGTACAAGTAGTTCCCTACATTGAACGTGAAAAGTATTTTGCCCAAAACTCTTATGTCGGAAAACATTTCTAATTGATTTTTGCGCCTAAAGTGGCATTTTTCCAGGCTCACCATATTCCTCAAGTCCGAATGGGAAAAAAATGAAGTCGGATTTTTCGTTCCAGTTGTGCCCTGCATTGATGCTCTAAAGTGTTTTTGGCATAACTCTTAACCCGAAAAATATTTCTAAAAGATTCTTGTGCCTAAAATGGTTTTTTTCCATGCACCACACCTTCGTCACGTCAGAATGTGGAAACAATAAAGTTGAATTTTTCGCACAAGTAGTTCCCTACATTGAACTTGAAAAGTATTTTGCCCAAAACTGTTATCTCGGAAAATTTCTAAATGATTCTTGCGCCTAAAGTGACATTTTTCCAAGCTCAACATATTCCTCAAAATCGAATGGGAAAAAAATGAAGTCTGATTTTTCGTTCCAGTTGTGCCATGCATTGATGCTCTAAAGTGTTTTTGGCGTAACTCTTAGCCCGAAAAACATTTCTAAGAGATTCTTGTGCTTAAAATGGTTTTTTTCCATGCTCTACAGCTCCGTCACGTCTGAATGTGGAAACAATAAAGTTGAATTTTTCGTACAAGTAGTTCCCTACATTGAACGTGTAAAGTATTTTGCCCAAAACTCTTATCTCGGAAAACATTTCTAAATAATTCATGCACCTAAAGTGGCATTTTTCGAAGCTCAACATATTCCTCAAGTACGAATGGGAAAAAAATGAAGTCGGATTTTTCGTTCCAGTTTTGCCCTACATTGATGCTCTAAAGTGTTTTTGGCATAACTCTTAGCCCGAAAAACATTTCTAAAAGATTCTTGTGCCTAAAATGGATTTTTTCCACGCTCCACAGCACCGTCAAGTCAGAATGTGGAAAAAATTAAGTTGGTTTTTTCGTACAAGTAGTGCCTACATTGAACGTGAATAGTATTTTGCCAATAGCTCCTATCTCGGAAAACATTTCGGATTGATTTTTGCGCCTAAAGTGGCATTTTTCCATGCGCAACAAATTCCTCAAGTCTGATTTTTCGTACCAGTTGTGCCCTGCATTGATGCTGAAAAGTGTTTTTGGCATAATTCTTAGCCTGAAAACCATTTCTAAACTATTCTTGTGCCAAAAATGGTTTTTTTCCATGCTCCACAGCTTTGTCACGTCAGAATGTGGAAACAATAAAGTTGAATTTTTCTTACAAGTAGTTCCCTACATTGAACGTGAAATGTATTTTCCCCATTGCTCGTATCTCGGAAAACATTTCTGATTGATTCTTGCGCCTAAAGTGGCATTTCTCCAAGCTCAACATATTCCTCAAGATCGAATGGGAAAAAAATGAAGTCGGATTTTTCGTTCCAGTTGTGCTCTGCATTGATGCTCTAAAGTGTTTTTGGCATAACTCTTAGTTCGAAAAACATTTCTAAGAGATTCTTCTGCCTAAAATGGCTTTTTTCCACGCTTCACAGCTCCGTCATGTCAGAATGTGGAAAAAATAAAGTTGAATTTTTCGTACAAGTAGTTTCCTACATTGAACGTGAAAAGTATTTTGCCCAAAACTGTTATCTCGGAAAAATTTCTAAATGATTCTAGCGCCTAAAGTGACATTTTTCCAAGCTCAACATATTCCTCAAGATCGAATGGGAAAAAAATAAATTCGGATTTTTCGTTCCAGTTGTGCCCTGCATTGATGCTCTAATGTGTTTTTGGCATAACTCTTAGCCCGAAAAACATTTCTAAAAGATTCTTGTGCCTAAAATGGTTTTTTTCCACGCTTCACAGCTCCGTCACGTCTGAATGTGGAAACAATAAAGTTGAAATTTTCATACAAGTAGTTCCCTACATTGAACGTGAAAAGTATTTTGCCCAAAACTCTTATCTCGGAAAACATTTCTAAATAATTCTTGCGCCTAAAGTGGCATTTTTTCAAGCTCAACATATTCCTCATGATCGAATGGGGAAAAAATGAAGTCGGATTTTTCGTTCCAGTTGTGCCCTGCATTGATGCTCTAATGTGTTTTTGGCATAACTCTTAGCCCGAAAAACATTACTAAAAGATTGTTTTGCCTAAAATGGTTTTTTTCTACGCTCCACATCTCCGTCACGTCAGAATGTGGAAACAATAAAGTTGAATTTTTCTTACAAGTAGTTCCCTACATTGAACGTGAAAAGTATTTTGCCCAAAACTCTTATCTCGGAAAACATTTCTAATTGATTCTTGCGCCTAAAGTGGCATTTCTCCAAGCTCAACATATTCCTCAAGATTGAATGGGAAAAAAATTAAGTATGATTTTTCGTTCCAGTTGTGACCTGCATTGATGCTCAAATGTGTTTTTGGCATAACTCTTAGCCCGAAAAACATTTCTAAAAGATTGTTCTGCCTAAAATGGTTTTTTTCCATGCTCCACAGCTCCGTCACGTCAGAATGTGGAAACAATAAAGTTGAATTTTTCTTACAAGTAGTTCCCTACATTGAACGTGAAAAGTATTTTGCCCAAAACTCTTATCTCGTAAAACATTTCTTATTGATTCTTGCGCCTAAAGTGGCATTTCTCCAAGCTCAACATATTCCTCAAGATCGAATGGGAAAAAAATGAAGTCGGATTTTTCGTTCCAGTTGTGCCCTGCATTGATGCTCTAATGTGTTTTTGGCATAACTCTTAGCTCGAAAAACATTTCTAAAAGATTCTTGTGCCTAAAATGGTTTTTTTCCACGCTTCACAGCTCCGTCACGTCAGAATGTGGAAACAATAAAGTTGACTTTTTCGTACAAGTAGTTCCCTACATTGAATGTGAAAAGTATGTTGCCCAAAACTCTTATCTCGAAAAACATTTCTAATTGATTCTTGCGCCTAAAGTGGCATTTCTCCAAGCTCAACATATTCCTCAAGATCGAATGGGAAAAAAATGAAGTCGGATTTTTCGTTCCAGTTGTGCCCTGCATTGATGCTCTAATGTGTTTTTGGCATAACTCTTAGCCCGAAAAACATTTCTAAAAGATTCTTGTGCCTAAAATGGTTTTTTTCCACGTTTCACAGCTCCGTCACGTCAGAATGTGGAAACAATAAAGTTGAATTTTTCGTACAAGTAGTTCCCTACATTGAACGTGAAAAGTATTGTGCCCAAAACTCTTATCTCGGAAAAAATTTATAAATAATTCTTGCGCCTAAAGTGGCATTTTTCCAAGCTCAACATATTCCTCAAGTCCGAATGGGAAAAAAATTAAGTCGGATTTTTCGTTCCAGTTGTGCCCTGCATTGATGCTCTAATGTGTTTTTCGCATAACTCTTTGCCCGAAAAACATTTCTAAAAGATTCTTGTGCCTAAAATGGTTTTTTTCCACACTTCACAGCTCCGTCACGTCTGAATGTGGAAACAATAAAGTTGAATTTTTCGTACAAATAGTTCCCTACATTGAACGTGAAAAGTATTGTGCCCAAAACTCTTATCTCAGAAAAAATTTCTAAATAATTCTTGCGCCTAAAGTGGCATTTTTCCAAGCTCAACATATTCCTCAAGTCCGAATGGGAAAAAAATTAAGTCGGATTTTTCGTTCCAGTTGTGCCCTGCATTGATGCTCTAAAGTGTTTTTGGCATAACTCTTAGCCCGAAAAACAATTCTAAAAGATTGTTGTGCCTAAAATGGTTTTTTTCCATGCTCCACAGCTTTGTCACGTCAGAATGTGGAAACAATAAAGTTGAATTTTTCTTACAAGTAGTTCCCTACATTGAACGTGAAAAGTATTTTGCCCAAAACTCTTATCTCGTAAAACATTTCTAATTGATTCTTGCGCCTAAAGTGGCATTTCTCCAAGCTCAACATATTCCTCAAGATCGAATGGGAAAAAAATGAAGTCGGATTTTTCGTTCCAGTTGTGCCCTGCATTGATGCTCTAATGTGTTTTTGGCATAACTCTTAGCCCGAAAAACATTTCTAAAAGATTCTTGTGCCTAAAATGGTTTTTTTCCACGCTCCACACCTCCGTCACGTCAGAATGTGGAAACAATAAAGTTGAATTTTTCGTACAAGTAGTTCCCTACATTGAACGTGAAAAGTATTTTGCCCAAAACTCTTATCTCGGAAAACATTTCTAATTGATTCTTGCGCCTAAAGTGGCATTTTTCCAAGCTCAACATATTCCTCAAGATCGAATGGGAAAAAAATGAAGTCGGATTTTTCGTTCCAGTTGTGCCCTGCATTGATGCTCTAAAGTGTTTTTGGCATAACTCTTAGCTCGAAAAACATTTCTAAGAGATTCTTGTGCCTAAAATGATTTTTTTCCATGCTCCACAGCTCCGTCACGTCAGAATGTGGAAACAATAAAGTTGAATTTTTCGTACAAGTAGTTCCCTACATTGAACGTGAAAAGTATTTTGCCCAAAACTCTTATCTCGGAAAACATTTCTAATTGATTCTTGCGCCTAAAGTGGCATTTTTCCAAGCTCAACATATTCCTCAAGATCGAATGGGAAAAAAATGAAGTCGGATTTTTCGTTCAGCTTGTGCCCTACATTGATGCTCTAAAGTGTTTTTGGCATAACTCTTAGCCCGAAAAACATTTCTAAAAGATTCTTGTGCCTAAAATGGTTTTTTTCCACGCTCCACAGCTCCGTCACGTCAGAATGTGGAAACAATAAAGTTGAATTTTTCGTACATGTAGTTCCCTACTTTGAACGTGAAAAGTATTTTGCATAAAACTCTTATCTCGAAAAACATTTCTAATTGATTTTTGCGCCTAAAGTGGCATTTTTCCAAGCTCAACATATTCCTCAAGTCCGAATGGGAAAAAAATGAAGTCGGATTTTTCGTTCCAGTTGTGCCCTGCATTGATGCTCTAAAGTGTTTTTGGCATAACTCTTAGCCCGAAAAACATTTCTAAAAGATTGTTGTGCCTAAAATGGTTTTTTTCCATGCTCCACAGCTTTGTCACGTCAGAATGTGGAAACAATAAAGTTGAATTTTTCTTACAAGTAGTTCCCTACATTGAACGTGAAAAGTATTTTGCCCAAAACTCTTATCTCGTAAAACATTTCTAACTGATTCTTGCGCCTAAAGTGGCATTTCTCCAAGCTCAACATATTCCTCAAGATCGAATGGGAAAAAAATGAAGTCGGATTTTTCGTTCCAGTTGTGCTCTGCATTGATGCTCTAAAGTGTTTTTGGCATAACTCTTAGCCCGAAAAACATTTCTAAGAGATTCTTGTGCCTAAAATGGTTTTTTTCCATGCTCTCACGGCTCCGTCACGTCGAATGTGGAAACAATAAAGTTGAATTTTTCGTACAAGTAGTTCCCTACATTGAACGTGAAAAGTATTTTGCCCAAAACTCTTATCTCGGAAAACATTTCTAAATGATTCTTGCGCCTAAAGTGGCATTTCTCCAAGCTCAACATATTCCTCAAGATCGAATGGGAAAAAAATAAAGTCGGATTTTTCGTTCCAGTTGTGCCCTGCATTGATGCTCTAATGTGTTTTTGGCATAACTCTTAGCCCGAAAAACATTTCTAAAAGATTCTTGTGCCTAAAATGGTTTTTTTCCACGCTCCACAAGCTCCGTCACGTCGAATGTGGAAACAATAAAGTTGAATTTTTCGTACAAGTAGTTCCCTACATTGAACGTGAAAAGTATTTTGCCCAAAACTCTTATCTCGGAAAACATTTCTAAATAATTCTTGCGCCTAAAGTGGCATTTTTTCAAGCTCAACATATTCCTCATGATCGAATGGGGAAAAAATGAAGTCGGATTTTTCGTTCCAGTTGTGCCCCCGCATTGATGCTCTAAAGTGTTTTTGGCATAACTCTTAGCCCGAAAAACATTTCTAAAAGATTCTTGTGCCTAAAATGGTTTTTTTCCACGCTCCACAGCTCCGTCACGTCAGAATGTGGAAACAATAAAGTTGAATTTTTCTTACAAGTAGTTCCCTACATTGAACGTGAAAAGTATTTTGCCCAAAACTCTTATCTCGGAAAACATTTCTAATTGATTCTTGCGCCTAAAGTGGCATTTCTCCAAGCTCAACATATTCCTCAAGATCGAATGGGAAAAAAATGAAGTCGGATTTTTCGTTCCAGGTTGTGCCCTACATTGATGCTCAAATGTGTTTTTGGCATAACTCTTAGCCCGAAAAACATTTCTAAAAGATTCTTGTGCCTAAAATGGTTTTTTTTCCATGCTCCACAGCTCCGTCACGTCAGAATGTGGAAACAATAAAGTTGAATTTTTCTTACAAGTAGTTCCCTACATTGAACGTGAAAAGTATTTTGCCCAAAACTCTTATCTCGTAAAACATTTCTTATTGATTCTTGCGCCTAAAGTGGCATTTCTCCAAGCTCAACATATTCCTCAAGATCGAATGGGAAAAAAATGAAGTCGGATTTTTCGTTCCAGTTGTGCCCTGCATTGATGCTCTAATGTGTTTTTGGCATAACTCTTAGCCCGAAAAACATTTCTAAAAGATTCTTGTGCCTAAAATGGTTTTTTTCCACGCTTCACAGCTCCGTCACGTCAGAATGTGGAAACAATAAAGTTGAATTTTTCGTACAAGTAGTTCCCTACATTGAACGTGAAAAGTATTTTGCCCAAAACTCTTATCTCGAAAAACATTTCTAATTGATTCTTGCGCCTAAAGTGGCATTTTTCCAAGCTCAACATATTCCTCAAGATCGAATGGGAAAAAAAATGAAGTCGGATTTTTCGTTCCAGTTGTGCCCCCGCATTGATGCTCTAATGTGTTTTTGGCATAACTCTTAGCCCGAAAAACATTTCTAAAAGATTCTTGTGCCTAAAATGGTTTTTTTCCACGCTTCACAGCTCCGTCACGTCAGAATGTGGAAACAATAAAGTTGAATTTTTCGTACAAGTAGTTCCCTACATTGAACGTGAAAAGTATTTTGCCCAAAACTCTTATCTCGGAAAACATTTCTAAATAATTCTTGCGCCTAAAGTGGCATTTTTCCAAGCTCAACATATTCCTCAAGATCGAATGGGAAAAAAATAAAGTCGGATTTTTCGTTCCGGTTGTGCCCCGCATTGATGCTCTAATGTGTTTTTGGCATAACTCTTAGCCCGAAAAACATTTCTAAAAGATTCTTGTGCCTAAAATGGTTTTTTTTCCACGCTTCACAGCTCCGTCACGTCAGAATGTGGAAACAATAAAGTTGAATTTTTCGTACAAGTAGTTCCCTACATTGAACGTGAAAAGTATTTTGCCCAAAACTCTTATCTCGAAAAACATTTCTAAATAATTCTTGCGCCTAAAGTGGCATTTTTCCAAGCTCAACATATTCCTCAAGATCGAATGGGAAAAAAATGAAGTCGGATTTTTCGTTCCGGTTGTGCCCCGCATTGATGCTCTAATGTGTTTTTGGCATAACTCTTAGCCCGAAAAACATTTCTAAAAGATTCTTGTGCCTAAAATGGTTTTTTTTCCATGCTCCACGCCTTGTCACGTCAGAATGTGGAAACAATAAAGTTGAATTTTTCTTACAAGTAGTTCCCTACATTGAACGTGAAAAGTATTTTGCCCAAAACTCTTATCTCGGAAAACATTTCTAATTGATTCTTGCGCCTAAAGTGGCATTTCTCCAAGCTCAACATATTCCTCAAGATCGAATGGGAAAAAAATGAAGTCGGATTTTTCGTTCCAGTTGTGCCCTGCATTGATGCTCTAATGTGTTTTTGGCATAACTCTTAGCCCGAAAAACATTTCTAAAAGATTCTTGTGCCTAAAATGGTTTTTTTCCACGCTCCACAGCTCCGTCACGTCAGAATGTGGAAACAATAAAGTTGAATTTTTCGTACAAGTAGTTCCCTACATTGAACGTGAAAAGTATTTTGCCCAAAACTCTTATCTCGGAAAACATTTCTAATTGATTCTTGCGCCTAAAGTGGCATTTTTCCAAGCTCAACATATTCCTCAAGATCGAATGGGAAAAAAATGAAGTCGGATTTTTCGTTCCAGTTGTGCTCTACATTGATGCTCTAAAGTGTTTTTGGCATAACTCTTAGTTCGAAAAACATTTCTAAGAGATTCTTGTGCCTAAAATGGTTTTTTTCCATGCTCCACAGCTCCGTCACGTCAGAATGTGGAAACAATAAAGTTGAATTTTTCGTACAAGTAGTTCCCTACATTGAACGTGAAAAGTATTTTGCCCAAAACTCTTATCTCGGAAAACATTTCTAAATTATTCTTGCGCCTAAAGTGGCATTTTTCCAAGCTCAACATATTCCTCAAGATCGAATGGGAAAAAAATGAAGTCGGATTTTTCGTTCCAGTTGTGCCCTGCATTGATGCTCTAAAGTGTTTTTGGCATAACTCTTACCCCGAAAAATATTTCTAAAAGATTCTTGTGCCTAAAATGGTTTTTTTCCATGCACCACACCTCCGTCACGTCAGAATGTGGAAACAATAAAGTTGAATTTTTCGTACAAGTAGTTCCCTACATTGAACGTGAAAAGTATTTTGCCCAAAACTCTTATCTCGGAAAAATTTCTAAATGATTCTTGCGCCTAAAGTGACATTTTTCCAAGCTCAACATATTCCTCAAGATCGAATGGGAAAAAAATGAAGTCGGATTTTTCGTTCCAGTTGTGCCATGCATTGATGCTCTAAAGTGTTTTTGGCATAACTCTTAGCCCGAAAAACATTTCTAAAAGATTCTTGTGCCTAAAATGGTTTTTTTTCCATGCTCTCACAGCTCCGTCACGTCCGAATGTGGAAACAATAAAGTTGAATTTTTCGTACAAGTAGTTCCCTACATTGAACGTGAAAAGTATTTTGCCCAAAACTCTTATCTCGGAAAACATTTCTAAATAATTCTTGCACCTAAAGTGGCATTTTTCCAAGCTCAACATATTCCTCAAGATCGAATGGGAAAAAAATGAAGTCGGATTTTTCGTTCCGGTTTTGCCCTACATTGATGCTCTAAAGTGTTTTTGGCATAACTCTTAGCCCGAAAAACATTTCTAAAAGATTCTTGTGCCTAAAATGGTTTTTTTCCACGCCCTCAAAGCACCGTCACGTCGAATGTGGAAACAATAAAGTTGAATTTTTCGTACAAGTAGTTCCCTACATTGAACGTGAAAAGTATTTTGCCCAAAACTCTTATCTCGGAAAACATTTCTAGATTGATTCTTGCGCCTAAAGTGGCATTTTTCCAAGCTCAACATATTCCTCAAGATCGAATGGAAAAATGAAGTCGGATTTTTCGTTCCAGGTTGTGCCCCGCATTGATGCTCTAAAGTGTTTTTGGCATAACTCTTAGCCCGAAAAACCATTTCTAAAAGATTCTTGTGCCTAAAATGGTTTTTTTCCATGCTCCATTTCGTCACGTCGAATGTGGAAACAATAAAGTTGAATTTTTCTTACAAGTAGTTCCCTACATTGAACGTGAAAAGTATTTTGCCCAAAACTCTTATCTCGGAAAACATTTCTGATTGATTCTTGCGCCTAAAGTGGCATTTCTCCAAGCTCAACATATTCCTTAAGATCGAATGGGAAAAAAATGAAGTCGGATTTTTCGTTCCAGTTGTGCTCTACATTGATGCTCTAAAGTGTTTTTGGCATAACTCTTAGTGCAAAAACATTTCTAAGAGATTCTTGTGCCTAAAATGGTTTTTTTCCACGCTTCACGGCTCCGTCACGTCGAATGTGGAAACAATTAAGTTGAATTTTTTCTACAAGTAGTTTCCTACAATTAACGTGAAAAAGATTTTTGCCCAAAACTCTTATCTCGGAAAAATTTCTAAATGATTCTTGCGCCTAAAGTGGCATTTTTCCAAGCTCAACATATTCCTCAAGATCGAATGGGAAAAAAAATAAAGTCGGATTTTTCGTTCCAGGTTGTGCCCCGCATTGATGCTCTAATGTGTTTTTGGCATAACTCTTAGCCCGAAAAACATTTCTAAAAGATTCTTGTGCCTAAAATGGTTTTTTTTCCACGCTTCACAGCTCGTCACGTCGAATGTGGAAACAATAAAGTTGAATTTTTCGTACAAGTAGTTCCCTACATTGAACGTGAAAAGTATTTTGCCCAAAACTCTTATCTCGGAAAACATTTCTAAATGATTCTTGCGCCTAAAGTGGCATTTTTCCAAGCTCAACATATTCCTCAAGATCGAATGGGAAAAAAATAAAGTCGGATTTTTCGTTCCAGTTGTGCCCTGCATTGATGCTCTAATGTGTTTTTGGCATAACTCTTAGCCCGAAAAACATTTCTAAAAGATTCTTGTGCCTAAAATGGTTTTTTTCCACGCTCCACAGCTCCGTCACGTCAGAATGTGGAAACAATAAAGTTGAATTTTTCGTACAAGTAGTTCCCTACATTGAACGTGAAAAGTATTTTGCCCAAAACTCTTATCTCGGAAAACATTTCTAATTGATTCTTGCGCCTAAAGTGGCATTTCTCCAAGCTCAACATATTCCTCAAGATCGAATGGGAAAAAAATGAAGTCGGATTTTTCGTTCCAGTTGTGCCCTGCATTGATGCTCTAATGTGTTTTTGGCATAACTCTTAGCCCGAAAAACATTTCTAAAAGATTCTTGTGCCTAAAATGGTTTTTTTTCCATGCTCTACAGCTCCGTCACGTCAGAATGTGGAAACAATAAAGTTGAATTTTTCGTACAAGTAGTTCCCTACATTGAACGTGAAAAGTATTTTGCCCAAAACTCTTATCTCGAAAAACATTTCTAATTGATTCTTGCGCCTAAAGTGGCATTTTTCCAAGCTCAACATATTCCTCAAGATCGAATGGGAAAAAAATGAAGTCGGATTTTTCGTTCCAGTTGTGCCCTGCATTGATGCTCTAATGTGTTTTTGGCATAACTCTTAGCCCGAAAAACATTTCTAAAAGATTCTTGTGCCTAAAATGGTTTTTTTCCACGCTTCACAGCTCCGTCACGTCAGAATGTGGAAACAATAAAGTTGAATTTTTCGTACAAGTAGTTCCCTACATTGAACGTGAAAAGTATTTTGCCCAAAACTCTTATCTCGGAAAACATTTCTAAATAATTCTTGCGCCTAAAGTGGCATTTTTCCAAGCTCAACATATTCCTCAAGATCGAATGGGAAAAAAATGAAGTCGGATTTTTCGTTCCAGTGCCCCGCATTGATGCTCTAAAGTGTTTTTGGCATAACTCTTAGCCCGAAAAACATTTCTAAAAGATTCTTGTGCCTAAAATGGTTTTTTTTCCACGCTCCCACAGCTCCGTCACGTCGAATGTGGAAACAATAAAGTTGAATTTTTAGTACAAGTAGTTCCCTACATTGAACGTGAAAAGTATTTTGCCCAAAACTCTTATCTCGGAAAACATTTCTAATTGATTCTTGCGCCTAAAGTGGCATTTTTCCAAGCTCAACATATTCCTCAAGATCGAATGGGAAAAAAATGAAGTCGGATTTTTCGTTCCAGTTGTGCCCGCATTGATGCTCTAATGTGTTTTTGGCATAACTCTTAGCCCGAAAAACATTTCTAAAAGATTCTTGTGCCTAAAATGGTTTTTTTTCCACGCTTCACAGCTCCGTCACGTCGAATGTGGAAACAATAAAGTTGAATTTTTCGTACAAGTAGTTCCCTACATTGAACGTGAAAAGTATTTTGCCCAAAACTCTTATCTCGGAAAACATTTCTAAATAATTCTTGCGCCTAAAGTGGCATTTTTCCAAGCTCAACATATTCCTCAAGATCGAATGGGAAAAAAATGAAGTCGGATTTTTCGTTCCAGGTTGTGCCCCGCATTGATGCTCTAAAGTGTTTTTGGCATAACTCTTAGCCCGAAAAACATTTCTAAAAGATTCTTGTGCCTAAAATGGTTTTTTTCCACGCTCCACGGCTCCGTCACGTCAGAATGTGGAAAAAATAAAGTTGAATTTTTCGTACAAGTAGTTCCCTACATTGAACGTGAAAAGTATTTTGCCCAAAACTCTTATCTCGGAAAACATTTCTAAATAATTCTTGCGCCTAAAGTGGCATTTTTCCAAGCTCAACATATTCCTCAAGATCGAATGGGGAAAAAAATGAAGTCGGATTTTTCGTTCCGGTTGTGCCCCGCATTGATGCTCTAATGTGTTTTTGGCATAACTCTTAGCCCGAAAAAACATTTCTAAAAGATTCTTGTGCCTAAAATGGTTTTTTTCCACGCTCTCACAGCTCCGTCACGTCGAATGTGGAAACAATAAAGTTGAATTTTTCGTACAAGTAGTTCCCTACATTGAACGTGAAAAGTATTTTGCCCAAAACTCTTATCTCGGAAAACATTTCTAAATAATTCTTGCGCCTAAAGTGGCATTTTTCCAAGCTCAACATATTCCTCAAGATCGAATGGGAAAAAAATGAAGTCGGATTTTTCGTTCCAGGTTGTGCCCCGCATTGATGCTCTAAAGTGTTTTTGGCATAACTCTTAGCCCGAAAAACATTTCTAAAAGATTCTTGTGCCTAAAATGGTTTTTTTCCATGCTCCACGACTCCGTCACGTCGAATGTGGAAACAATAAAGTTGAATTTTTCGTACAAGTAGTTCCCTACATTGAACGTGAAAAGTATTTTGCCCAAAACTCTTATCTCGGAAAAATTTCTAAATGATTCTAGCGCCTAAAGTGACATTTTTCCAAGCTCAACATATTCCTCAAGATCGAATGGGAAAAAAATGAAGTCGGATTTTTCGTTCCAGGTTGTGCCCCGCATTGATGCTCTAATGTGTTTTTGGCATAACTCTTAGCCCGAAAAACATTTCTAAAAGATTCTTGTGCCTAAAATGGTTTTTTTCCACGCTTCACAGCTCCGTCACGTCAGAATGTGGAAACAATAAAGTTGACTTTTTCGTACAAGTAGTTCCCTACATTGAACGTGAAAAGTATTTTGCCCAAAACTCTTATCTCGAAAAACATTTCTAATTGATTCTTGCGCCTAAAGTGGCATTTCTCCAAGCTCAACATATTCCTCAAGATCGAATGGGAAAAAAATAAAGTCGGATTTTTCGTTCCAGTTGTGCCCTGCATTGATGCTCTAATGTGTTTTTGGCATAACTCTTAGCCCGAAAAACATTTCTAAAAGATTCTTGTGCCTAAAATGGTTTTTTTCCACGCTTCACAGCTCCGTCACGTCAGAATGTGGAAACAATAAAGTTGAATTTTTCGTACAAGTAGTTCCCTACATTGAACGTGAAAAGTATTTTGCCCAAAACTCTTATCTCGGAAAACATTTCTAAATAATTCTTGCGCCTAAAGTGGCATTTTTCCAAGCTCAACATATTCCTCAAGATCGAATGGGAAAAAAATGAAGTCGGATTTTTCGTTCCAGGTTGTGCCCCGCATTGATGCTCTAATGTGTTTTTGGCATAACTCTTAGCCCGAAAAACATTTCTAAAAGATTCTTGTGCCTAAAATGGTTTTTTTTCCACGCTCCACAGCTCCGTCACGTCAGAATGTGGAAACAATAAAGTTGAATTTTTCGTACAAGTAGTTCCCTACATTGAACGTGAAAAGTATTTTGCCCAAAACTCTTATCTCGGAAAACATTTCTAATTGATTCTTGCGCCTAAAGTGGCATTTCTCCAAGCTCAACATATTCCTCAAGATCGAATGGGAAAAAAATGAAGTCGGATTTTTCGTTCCAGTTGTGCCCTGCATTGATGCTCTAATGTGTTTTTGGCATAACTCTTAGCCCGAAAAACATTTCTAAAAGATTCTTGTGCCTAAAATGGTTTTTTTTCCACGCTTCACAAGCTCCGTCACGTCGAATGTGGAAACAATAAAGTTGAATTTTTCGTACAAGTAGTTCCCTACATTGAACGTGAAAAGTATTTTGCCCAAAACTCTTATCTCGGAAAACATTTCTAAATAATTCTTGCGCCTAAAGTGGCATTTTTCCAAGCTCAACATATTCCTCAAGATCGAATGGGAAAAAAATGAAGTCGGATTTTTCGTTCCAGGTTGTGCCCCGCATTGATGCTCTAATGTGTTTTTGGCATAACTCTTAGCCCGAAAAACATTTCTAAAAGATTCTTGTGCCTAAAATGGTTTTTTTCCACGCTCCACGCCTCCGTCACGTCGAATGTGGAAACAATAAAGTTGAATTTTTCGTACAAGTAGTTCCCTACATTGAACGTGAAAAGTATTTTGCCCAAAACTCTTATCTCGAAAAACATTTCTAAATGATTCTTGCGCCTAAAGTGGCATTTTTCCAAGCTCAACATATTCCTCAAGATCGAATGGGAAAAAAATGAAGTCGGATTTTTCGTTCCAGGTTGTGCCCCGCATTGATGCTCTAATGTGTTTTTGGCATAACTCTTAGCCCGAAAAACATTTCTAAAAGATTCTTGTGCCTAAAATGGTTTTTTTTCCACGCTCCACAGCTCCGTCACGTCGAATGTGGAAACAATAAAGTTGAATTTTTCGTACAAGTAGTTCCCTACATTGAACGTGAAAAGTATTTTGCCCAAAACTCTTATCTCGGAAAACATTTCTAAATAATTCTTGCGCCTAAAGTGGCATTTTTCCAAGCTCAACATATTCCTCAAGATCGAATGGGAAAAAAATGAAGTCGGATTTTTCGTTCCAGGTTGTGCCCCGCATTGATGCTCTAATGTGTTTTTGGCATAACTCTTAGCCCGAAAAACATTTCTAAAAGATTCTTGTGCCTAAAATGGTTTTTTTTCCACGCTTCACAGCCTCCGTCACGTCGAATGTGGAAACAATAAAGTTGAATTTTTCGTACAAGTAGTTCCCTACATTGAACGTGAAAAGTATTTTGCCCAAAACTCTTATCTCGGAAAACATTTCTAAATGATTCTTGCGCCTAAAGTGGCATTTTTCCAAGCTCAACATATTCCTCAAGATCGAATGGGAAAAAAATGAAGTCGGATTTTTCGTTCCAGTCGTGCCCTGCATTGATGCTCTAATGTGTTTTTGACATAACTCTTAGCCCGAAAAACATTTCTAAAAGATTCTTGTGCCTAAAATGGGTTTTTTTCCACGCTTCACAGCTCCGTCACGTCAGAATGTGGAAACAATAAAGTTGAATTTTTCGTACAAGTAGTTCCCTACATTGAACGTGAAAAGTATTTGGCCCAAAACACTTATCTCGGAAAACATTTCTAAATAATTCTTGCGCCTAAAGTGGCATTTTTCCAAGCTCAACATATTCCTCAAGATCGAATGGGAAAAAAATGAAGTCGGATTTTTCGTTCCAGTTGTGCCCTGCATTGATGCTCTAATGTGTTTTTGGCATAACTCTTAGCCCGAAAAACATTTCTAAAAGATTCTTGTGCCTAAAATGGGTTTTTTTTCCACGCTCCAGCTCCGTCACGTCGAATGTGGAAACAATAAAGTTGAATTTTTCGTACAAGTAGTTCCCTACATTGAACGTGAAAAGTATTTTGCCCAAAACTCTTATCTCGAAAAACATTTCTAATTGATTCTTGCGCCTAAAGTGGCATTTTTCCAAGCTCAACATATTCCTCAAGATCGAATGGGAAAAAAATGAAGTCGGATTTTTCGTTCCGGTTGTGCGCCCGCATTGATGCTCTAATGTGTTTTTGGCATAACTCTTAGCCCGAAAAACATTTCTAAAAGATTCTTGTGCCTAAAATGGTTTTTTTCCACGCTTCACAGCTCCGTCACGTCAAGAATGTGGAAACAATAAAGTTGAATTTTTCGTACAAGTAGTTCCCTACATTGAACGTGAAAAGTATTTTGCCCAAAACTCTTATCTCGGAAAACATTTCTAAATAATTCTTGCGCCTAAAGTGGCATTTTTCCAAGCTCAACATATTCCTCAAGATCGAATGGGAAAAAAATGAAGTCGGATTTTTCGTTCCAGTTGTGCCCTGCATTGATGCTCTAAAGTGTTTTTGGCATAACTTTTCGCCCGAAAAACATTTCTAAAAGATTCTTGTGCCTAAAATGGTTTTTTTCCACGCTCCACAGCTCCGTCACGTCAAGAATGTGGAAACAATAAAGTTGAATTTTTCGTACAAGTAGTTCCCTACATTGAACGTGAAAAGTATTTTGCCCAAAACTCTTATCTCGGAAAACATTTCTAAATAATTCTTGCGCCTAAAGTGGCATTTTTCCAAGCTCAACATATTCCTCAAGATCGAATGGGAAAAAAATGAAGTCGGATTTTTCGTTCCAGTTGTGCCCTGCATTGATGCTCTAAAGTGTTTTTGGCATAACTCTTAGCCCGAAAAACATTTCTAAAAGATTCTTGTGCCTAAAATGGTTTTTTTCCATGCTCTACAGCTCCGTCACGTCAGAATGTGGAAACAATAAAGTTGAATTTTTCGTACAAGTAGTTCCCTACATTGAACGTGAAAAGTATTTTGCCCAAAACTCTTATCTCGGAAAACATTTCTAAATAATTCTTGCGCCTAAAGTGGCATTTTTCCAAGCTCAACATATTCCTCAAGATCGAATGGGAAAAAAATGAAGTCGGATTTTTCGTTCCAGTTGTGCCCTGCATTGATGCTCTAAAGTGTTTTTGGCATAACTTTTCGCCCGAAAAACATTTCTAAAAGATTCTTGTGCCTAAAATGGTTTTTTTCCACGCTTCACAGCTCCGTCACGTCAGAATGTGGAAACAATAAAGTTGAATTTTTCGTACAAGTAGTTCCCTACATTGAACGTGAAAAGTATTTTGCGCAAAACTCTTATCTCGCAAAACATTTCTAAATAATTCTTGCGCCTAAAGTGGCATTTTTCCAAGCTCAACATATTCCTCAAGATCGAATGGGAAAAAAATGAAGTCGGATTTTTCGTTCCAGTTGTGCCCTGCATTGATGCTCTAAAGTGTTTTTGGCATAACTTTTCGCCCGAAAAACATTTCTAAAAGATTCTTGTGCCTAAAATGGTTTTTTTCCACGCTTCACAGCTCCGTCACGTCAGAATGTGGAAACAATAAAGTTGAATTTTTCGTACAAGTAGTTCCCTACATTGAACGTGAAAAGTATTTTGCCCAAAACTCTTATCTCGGAAAACATTTCAAAATAATTCTTGCGCCTAAAGTGGCATTTTTCCAAGCTCAACATATTCCTCAAGATCGAATGGGAAAAAAATTAAGTCGGATTTTTCGTTCCGGTTGTGCCCCCGCATTGATGCTCTAATGTGTTTTTGGCATAACTCTTAGCCCGAAAAACATTTCTAAAAGATTCTTGTGCCTAAAATGGTTTTTTTCCACGCTCTCACAGCTCCGTCACGTCGAATGTGGAAACAATAAAGTTGAATTTTTCGTACAAGTAGTTCCCTACATTGAACGTGAAAAGTATTTTGCCCAAAACTCTTATCTCGGAAAACATTTCTAAATAATTCTTGCGCCTAAAGTGGCATTTTTCCAAGCTCAACATATTCCTCAAGATCGAATGGGAAAAAAATGAAGTCGGATTTTTCGTTCCGGTTGTGCCCCCGCATTGATGCTCTAATGTGTTTTTGGCATAACTCTTAGCCCGAAAAACATTTCTAAAAGATTCTTGTGCCTAAAATGGTTTTTTTCCACGCTTCACACTCTCCGTCACGTCGAATGTGGAAACAATAAAGTTGAATTTTTCGTACAAGTAGTTCCCTACATTGAACGTGAAAAGTATTTTGCCCAAAACTCTTATCTCGGAAAACATTTCTAAATAATTCTTGCGCCTAAAGTGGCATTTTTCCAAGCTCAACATATTCCTCAAGATCGAATGGGAAAAAAATGAAGTCGGATTTTTCGTTCCGGTTGTGCCCCCGCATTGATGCTCTAATGTGTTTTTGGCATAACTCTTAGCCCGAAAAACATTTCTAAAAGATTCTTGTGCCTAAAATGGTTTTTTTTCCATGCTCCACAGACTCCGTCACGTCGAATGTGGAAACAATAAAGTTGAATTTTTTCGTACAAGTAGTTCCCTACATTGAACGTGAAAAGTATTTTGCCCAAAACTCTTATCTCGGAAAACATTTCTAAATAATTCTTGCGCCTAAAGTGGCATTTTTCCAAGCTCAACATATTCCTCAAGATCGAATGGGAAAAAAATGAAGTCGGATTTTTCGTTCCGGTTGTGCCCCCGCATTGATGCTCTAATGTGTTTTTGGCATAACTCTTAGCCCGAAAAACATTTCTAAAAGATTCTTGTGCCTAAAATGGTTTTTTTTCCACGCTTCACAGCTCCGTCACGTCGAATGTGGAAACAATAAAGTTGAATTTTTCGTACAAGTAGTTCCCTACATTGAACGTGAAAAGTATTTTGCCCAAAACTCTTATCTCGGAAAACATTTCTAAATAATTCTTGCGCCTAAAGTGGCATTTTTCCAAGCTCAACATATTCCTCAAGATCGAATGGGAAAAAAATGAAGTCGGATTTTTCGTTCCGGTTGTGCCCCCGCATTGATGCTCTAATGTGTTTTTGGCATAACTCTTAGCCCGAAAAACATTTCTAAAAGATTCTTGTGCCTAAAATGGTTTTTTTTCCACGCTTCACAGCTCCGTCACGTCGAATGTGGAAACAATAAAGTTGAATTTTTCGTACAAGTAGTTCCCTACATTGAACGTGAAAAGTATTTTGCCCAAAACTCTTATCTCGGAAAACATTTCTAAATAATTCTTGCGCCTAAAGTGGCATTTTTCCAAGCTCAACATATTCCTCAAGATCGAATGGGAAAAAAATGAAGTCGGATTTTTCGTTCCAGGTTGTGCCCCGCATTGATGCTCTAATGTGTTTTTGGCATAACTCTTAGCCCGAAAAACATTTCTAAAAGATTCTTGTGCCTAAAATGGTTTTTTTTCCACGCTTCACAGCTCCGTCACGTCGAATGTGGAAACAATAAAGTTGAATTTTTCGTACAAGTAGTTCCCTACATTGAACGTGAAAAGTATTTTGCCCAAAACTCTTATCTCGGAAAACATTTCTAAATAATTCTTGCGCCTAAAGTGGCATTTTTCCAAGCTCAACATATTCCTCAAGATCGAATGGGAAAAAAATGAAGTCGGATTTTTCGTTCCGGTTGTGCCCCGCATTGATGCTCTAATGTGTTTTTGGCATAACTCTTAGCCCGAAAAACATTTCTATAAGATTCTTGTGCCTAAAATGGTTTTTTTTCCACGCTCTACAGCTCCGTCACGTCAGAATGTGGAAACAATAAAGTTGAATTTTTCGTACAAGTAGTTCCCTACATTGAACGTGAAAAGTATTTTGCCCAAAACTCTTATCTCGGAAAACATTTCTAATTGATTCTTGCGCCTAAAGTGGCATTTTTCCAAGCTCAACATATTCCTCAAGATCGAATGGGAAAAAAAATGAAGTCGGATTTTTCGTTCCAGTTGTGCCCTGCATTGATGCTCTAATGTGTTTTTGGCATAACTCTTAGCCCGAAAAACATTTCTAAAAGATTCTTGTGCCTAAAATGGTTTTTTTCCACGCTTCACAGCTCCGTCACGTCAGAATGTGGAAACAATAAAGTTGAATTTTTCGTACAAGTAGTTCCCTACATTGAACGTGAAAAGTATTTTGCCCAAAACTCTTATCTCGGAAAACATTTCTAAATAATTCTTGCGCCTAAAGTGGCATTTTTCCAAGCTCAACATATTCCTCAAGATCGAATGGGAAAAAAATGAAGTCGGATTTTTCGTTCCAGTTGTGCCCTGCATTGATGCTCTAATGTGTTTTTGGCATAACTCTTAGCCCGAAAAACATTTCTAAAAGATTCTTGTGCCTAAAATGGTTTTTTTCCACGCTCACACGGCTCCGTCACGTCGAATGTGGAAACAATAAAGTTGAATTTTTCGTACAAGTAGTTCCCTACATTGAACGTGAAAAGTATTTTGCCCAAAACTCTTATCTCGGAAAACATTTCTAAATAATTCTTGCGCCTAAAGTGGCATTTTTCCAAGCTCAACATATTCCTCAAGATCGAATGGGAAAAAAATGAAGTCGGATTTTTCGTTCCAGGTTGTGCCCCGCATTGATGCTCTAATGTGTTTTTGGCATAACTCTTAGCCCGAAAAACATTTCTAAAAGATTCTTGTGCCTAAAATGGTTTTTTTCCACGCTCTTCACGGCTCCGTCACGTCGAATGTGGAAACAATAAAGTTGAATTTTTCGTACAAGTAGTTCCCTACATTGAACGTGAAAAGTATTTTGCCCAAAACTCTTATCTCGGAAAACATTTCTAAATAATTCTTGCGCCTAAAGTGGCATTTTTCCAAGCTCAACATATTCCTCAAGATCGAATGGGAAAAAAATGAAGTCGGATTTTTCGTTCCGGTTGTGCCCCGCATTGATGCTCTAATGTGTTTTTGGCATAACTCTTAGCCCGAAAAACATTTCTAAAAGATTCTTGTGCCTAAAATGGTTTTTTTTCCACGCTCACACAGCTCCGTCACGTCGAATGTGGAAACAATAAAGTTGAATTTTTCGTACAAGTAGTTCCCTACATTGAACGTGAAAAGTATTTTGCCCAAAACTCTTATCTCGAAAAACATTTCTAAATAATTCTTGCGCCTAAAGTGGCATTTTTCCAAGCTCAACATATTCCTCAAGATCGAATGGGAAAAAAATGAAGTCGGATTTTTCGTTCCAGGTTGTGCCCCGCATTGATGCTCTAATGTGTTTTTGGCATAACTCTTAGCCCGAAAAACATTTCTAAAAGATTCTTGTGCCTAAAATGGTTTTTTTCCATGCTTCACAGCTCCGTCACGTCGAATGTGGAAACAATAAAGTTGAATTTTTCGTACAAGTAGTTCCCTACATTGAACGTGAAAAGTATTTTGCCCAAAACTCTTATCTCGGAAAACATTTCTAAATAATTCTTGCGCCTAAAGTGGCATTTTTCCAAGCTCAACATATTCCTCAAGATCGAATGGGAAAAAAATGAAGTCGGATTTTTCGTTCCGGTTGTGCCCCGCATTGATGCTCTAATGTGTTTTTGGCATAACTCTTAGCCCGAAAAACATTTCTAAAAGATTCTTGTGCCTAAAATGGTTTTTTTCCACGCTCTCACAGCTCGTCACGTCGAATGTGGAAACAATAAAGTTGAATTTTTCGTACAAGTAGTTCCCTACATTGAACGTGAAAAGTATTTTGCCCAAAACTCTTATCTCGGAAAACATTTCTAATTAATTCTTGCGCCTAAAGTGGCATTTTTCCAAGCTCAACATATTCCTCAAGATCGAATGGGAAAAAAAATGAAGTCGGATTTTTCGTTCCAGGTTGTGCCCGCATTGATGCTCTAATGTGTTTTTGGCATAACTCTTAGCCCGAAAAACATTTCTAAAAGATTCTTGTGCCTAAAATGTTTTTTTCCACGCTTCCACAGCTCCGTCACGTCAGAATGTGGAAACAATAAAGTTGAATTTTTCGTACAAGTAGTTCCCTACATTGAACGTAAAAAGTATTTTGCCCAAAAATCTTATCTCGGAAAACATTTCAAAATAATTCTTGCGCCTAAAGTGGCATTTTTCCAAGCTCAACATATTCCTCAAGATCGAATGGGAAAAAAATGAAGTCGGATTTTTCGTTCCGGTTGTGCCCCTGCATTGATGCTCTAATGTGTTTTTGGCATAACTCTTAGCCCGAAAAACATTTCTAAAAGATTCTTGTGCCTAAAATGGTTTTTTTTCCACGCTTCACAGCTCCGTCACGTCAGAATGTTGAAACAATAAAGTTGAATTTTTCGTACAAGTAGTTCCGTACATTGAACGTGAAAAGTATTTGGCCCAAAACACTAATCTCGGAAAACATTTCTAAATAATTCTTGCGCCTAAAGTGGCATTTTTCCAAGCTCATCATATTCCTCAAGATCGAATGGGAAAAAAATGAAGTCGGATTTTTCGTTCCAGTTGTGCCCTGCATTGATGCTCTAATGTGTTTTTGGCATAACTCTTAGCCCGAAAAACATTTCTAAAAGATTCTTGTGCCTAAAATGGTTTTTTTTCCACGCTCTACAGCTCCGTCACGTCAGAATGTGGAAACAATAAAGTTGAATTTTTCGTACAAGTAGTTCCCTACATTGAACGTGAAAAGTATTTTGCCCAAAACTCTTATCTCGGAAAACATTTCTAAATAATTCTTGCGCCTAAAGTGGCATTTTTCCAAGCTCAACATATTCCTCAAGATCGAATGGGAAAAAAATGAAGTCGGATTTTTCGTTCCAGTTGTGCCCTGCATTGATGCTCTAATGTGTTTTTGGCATAACTCTTAGCCCGAAAAACATTTCTAAAAGATTCTTGTGCCTAAAATGGTTTTTTTTCCACGCTCTACAGCTCCGTCACGTCAGAATGTGGAAACAATAAAGTTGAATTTTTCGTACAAGTAGTTCCCTACATTGAACGTGAAAAGTATTTTGCCCAAAACTCTTATCTCGGAAAACATTTCTAAATAATTCTTGCGCCTAAAGTGGCATTTTTCCAAGCTCAACATATTCCTCAAGATCGAATGGGAAAAAAATGAAGTCGGATTTTTCGTTCCAGGTTGTGCCCTGCATTGATGCTCTAATGTGTTTTTGGCATAACTCTTAGCCCGAAAAACATTTCTAAAAGATTCTTGTGCCTATAATGGTTTTTTTCCACGCTTCACAGGCTCCGTCACGTCGGAATGTGGAAACAATAAAGTTGAATTTTTCGTACAAGTAGTTCCCTACATTGAACGTGAAAAGTATTTTGCCCAAAACTCTTATCTCGGAAAACATTTCTAAATAATTCTTGCGCCTAAAGTGGCATTTTTCCAAGCTCAACATATTCCTCAAGATCGAATGGGAAAAAAATGAAGTCGGATTTTTCGTTCCGGTTGTGCCCCGCATTGATGCTCTAATGTGTTTTTGGCATAACTCTTAGCCCGAAAAACATTTCTAAAAGATTCTTGTGCCTAAAATGGGTTTTTTTCCACGCTTCACAGCTCCGTCACGTCAGAATGTGGAAACAATAAAGTTGAATTTTTCGTACAAGTAGTTCCCTACATTGAACGTGAAAAGTATTTTGCCCAAAACTCTTATCTCGGAAAACATTTCTAAATAATTCTTGCGCCTAAAGTGGCATTTTTCCAAGCTCAACATATTCCTCAAGATCGAATGGGAAAAAAATGAAGTCGGATTTTTCGTTCCGGTTGTGCCCCTGCATTGATGCTCTAATGTGTTTTTGGCATAACTCTTAGCCCGAAAAACATTTCTAAAAGATTCTTGTGCCTAAAATGGTTTTTTTTCCACGCTTCACAGCTCCGTCACGTCAGAATGTGGAAACAATAAAGTTGAATTTTTCGTACAAGTAGTTCCCTACATTGAACGTGAAAAGTATTTTGCCCAAAACTCTTATCTCGGAAAACATTTCTAAATAATTCTTGCGCCTAAAGTGGCATTTTTCCAAGCTCAACATATTCCTCAAGATCGAATGGGAAAAAAATGAAGTCGGATTTTTCGTTCCAGTTGTGCCCTGCATTGATGCTCTAATGTGTTTTTGGCATAACTCTTAGCCCGAAAAACATTTCTAAAAGATTCTTGTGCCTAAAATGGTTTTTTTCCACGCTCCACAGCTCCGTCACGTCAGAATGTGGAAACAATAAAGTTGAATTTTTTCGTACAAGTAGTTCCCTACATTGAACGTGAAAAGTATTTTGCCCAAAACTCTTATCTCGGAAAACATTTCTAATTGATTCTTGCGCCTAAAGTGGCATTTTTCCAAGCTCAACATATTCCTCAAGATCGAATGGGAAAAAAATGAAGTCGGATTTTTCGTTCCAGTTGTGCCCTGCATTGATGCTCTAATGTGTTTTTGGCATAACTCTTAGCCCGAAAAACATTTCTAAAAGATTCTTGTGCCTAAAATGGTTTTTTTCCACGCTTCACAGCTCCGTCACGTCAGAATGTGGAAACAATAAAGTTGAATTTTTCGTACAAGTAGTTCCCTACATTGAACGTGAAAAGTATTTTGCCCAAAACTCTTATCTCGGAAAACATTTCTAAATAATTCTTGCGCCTAAAGTGGCATTTTTCCAAGCTCAACATATTCCTCAAGATCGAATGGGAAAAAAATGAAGTCGGATTTTTCGTTCCAGTTGTGCCCTGCATTGATGCTCTAATGTGTTTTTGGCATAACTCTTAGCCCGAAAAACATTTCTAAAAGATTCTTGTGCCTAAAATGGTTTTTTTCCATGCTCTACAGCTCCGTCACGTCAGAATGTGGAAACAATAAAGTTGAATTTTTCGTACAAGTAGTTCCCTACATTGAACGTGAAAAGTATTTTGCCCAAAACTCTTATCTCGGAAAACATTTCTAAATAATTCTTGCGCCTAAAGTGGCATTTTTCCAAGCTCAACATATTCCTCAAGATCGAATGGGAAAAAAATGAAGTCGGATTTTTCGTTCCAGTTGTGCCCTGCATTGATGCTCTAATGTGTTTTTGGCATAACTCTTAGCCCGAAAAACATTTCTAAAAGATTCTTGTGCCTAAAATGTTTTTTTCCACGCTTCACGGCTCAGTCACGTCGGAATGTGGAAACAATAAAGTTGAATTTTTTCGTACAAGTAGTTCCCTACATTGAACGTGAAAAGTATTTTGCCCAAAACTCTTATCTCGGAAAACATTTCTAAATAATTCTTGCGCCTAAAGTGGCATTTTTCCAAGCTCAACATATTCCTCAAGATCGAATGGGAAAAAAATGAAGTCGGATTTTTCGTTCCAGTTGTGCCCTGCATTGATGCTCTAATGTGTTTTTGGCATAACTCTTAGCCCGAAAAACATTTCTAAAAGATTCTTGTGCCTAAAATGGTTTTTTTCCACGCTTCACAGCTCCGTCACGTCAGAATGTGGAAACAATAAAGTTGAATTTTTCGTACAAGTAGTTCCCTACATTGAACGTGAAAAGTATTTTGCCCAAAACTCTTATCTCGGAAAACATTTCTAAATTAATTCTTGCGCCTAAAGTGGCATTTTTCCAAGCTCAACATATTCCTCAAGATCGAATGGGAAAAAAATGAAGTCGGATTTTTCGTTCCGGTTGTGCCCTCGCATTGATGCTCTAATGTGTTTTTGGCATAACTCTTAGCCCGAAAAACATTTCTAAAAGATTCTTGTGCCTAAAATGGTTTTTTTCCACGCTCTCACGGCTCCGTCACGTCAGAATGTGGAAACAATAAAGTTGAATTTTTCGTACAAGTAGTTCCCTACATTGAACGTGAAAAGTATTTTGCCCAAAACTCTTATCTCGGAAAACATTTCTAAATAATTCTTGCGCCTAAAGTGGCATTTTTCCAAGCTCAACATATTCCTCAAGATCGAATGGGAAAAAAATGAAGTCGGATTTTTCGTTCCAGTTGTGCCCTGCATTGATGCTCTAATGTGTTTTTGGCATAACTCTTAGCCCGAAAAACATTTCTAAAAGATTCTTGTGCCTAAAATGGTTTTTTTCCACGCTTCACAGCTCCGTCACGTCAGAATGTGGAAACAATAAAGTTGAATTTTTCGTACAAGTAGTTCCCTACATTGAACGTGAAAAGTATTTTGCCCAAAACTCTTATCTCGGAAAACATTTCTAAATAATTCTTGCGCCTAAAGTGGCATTTTTCCAAGCTCAACATATTCCTCAAGATCGAATGGGAAAAAAATGAAGTCGGATTTTTCGTTCCAGTTGTGCCCTGCATTGATGCTCTAAAGTGTTTTTGGCATAACTCTTAGCCCGAAAAACATTTCTAAAAGATTCTTGTGCCTAAAATGGTTTTTTTCCACGCTTCACGGCTCAGTCACGTCGGAATGTGGAAACAATAAAGTTGAATTTTTCGTACAAGTAGTTCCCTACATTGAACGTGAAAAGTATTTTGCCCAAAACTCTTATCTCGGAAAACATTTCTAAATAATTCTTGCGCCTAAAGTGGCATTTTTCCAAGCTCAACATATTCCTCAAGATCGAATGGGAAAAAAATGAAGTCGGATTTTTCGTTCCAGTTGTGCCCTGCATTGATGCTCTAAAGTGTTTTTGGCATAACTCTTAGCCCGAAAAACATTTCTAAAAGATTCTTGTGCCTAAAATGGTTTTTTTCCACGCTTCACGGCTCAGTCACGTCGGAATGTGGAAACAATAAAGTTGAATTTTTCGTACAAGTAGTTCCCTACATTGAACGTGAAAAGTATTTTGCCCAAAACTCTTATCTCGGAAAACATTTCTAAATAATTCTTGCGCCTAAAGTGGCATTTTTCCAAGCTCAACATATTCCTCAAGATCGAATGGGAAAAAAATGAAGTCGGATTTTTCGTTCCGGTTGTGCCCTGCATTGATGCTCTAATGTGTTTTTGGCATAACTCTTAGCCCGAAAAACATTTCTAAAAGATTCTTGTGCCTAAAATGGTTTTTTTCCACGCTTCACGGCTCAGTCACGTCGGAATGTGGAAACAATAAAGTTGAATTTTTCGTACAAGTAGTTCCCTACATTGAACGTGAAAAGTATTTTGCCCAAAACTCTTATCTCGGAAAACATTTCTAAATAATTCTTGCGCCTAAAGTGGCATTTTTCCAAGCTCAACATATTCCTCAAGATCGAATGGGAAAAAAATGAAGTCGGATTTTTCGTTCCGGTTGTGCCCTGCATTGATGCTCTAATGTGTTTTTGGCATAACTCTTAGCCCGAAAAACATTTCTAAAAGATTCTTGTGCCTAAAATGGTTTTTTTTCCACGCTCCACGGCTCCGTCACGTCGGAATGTGGAAACAATAAAGTTGAATTTTTCGTACAAGTAGTTCCCTACATTGAACGTGAAAAGTATTTTGCCCAAAACTCTTATCTCGGAAAACATTTCTAAATGATTCTTGCGCCTAAAGTGGCATTTTCTCCAAGCTCAACATATTCCTCAAGATCGAATGGGAAAAAAATGAAGTCGGATTTTTCGTTCCGGTTGTGCCCTGCATTGATGCTCTAATGTGTTTTTGGCATAACTCTTAGCCGAAAAACATTTCTAAAAGATTCTTGTGCCTAAAATGGTTTTTTTCCACGCTTCACGGCTCAGTCACGTCGGAATGTGGAAACAATAAAGTTGAATTTTTCGTACAAGTAGTTCCCTACATTGAACGTGAAAAGTATTTTGCCCAAAACTCTTATCTCGGAAAACATTTCTAAATAATTCTTGCGCCTAAAGTGGCATTTTTCCAAGCTCAACATATTCCTCAAGATCGAATGGGAAAAAAATGAAGTCGGATTTTTCGTTCCGGTTGTGCCGCGCATTGATGCTCTAATGTGTTTTTGGCATAACTCTTAGCCCGAAAAACATTTCTAAAAGATTCTTGTGCCTAAAATGGTTTTTTTCCACGCTTCACGGCTCCGTCACGTCGGAATGTGGAAACAATAAAGTTGAATTTTTCGTACAAGTAGTTCCCTACATTGAACGTGAAAAGTATTTTGCCCAAAACTCTTATCTCGGAAAACATTTCTAAATAATTCTTGCGCCTAAAGTGGCATTTTTCCAAGCTCAACATATTCCTCAAGATCGAATGGGAAAAAAATGAAGTCGGATTTTTCGTTCCGGTTGTGCCCTGCATTGATGCTCTAATGTGTTTTTGGCATAACTCTTAGCCCGAAAAACATTTCTAAAAGATTCTTGTGCCTAAAATGGTTTTTTTCCACGCTTCACGGCTCAGTCACGTCGGAATGTGGAAACAATAAAGTTGAATTTTTTCGTACAAGTAGTTCCCTACATTGAACGTGAAAAGTATTTTGCCCAAAACTCTTATCTCGGAAAACATTTCTAAATGATTCTTGCGCCTAAAGTGGCATTTTTCCAAGCTCAACATATTCCTCAAGATCGAATGGGAAAAAAAATGAAGTCGGATTTTTCGTTCCGGTTGTGCCTGCATTGATGCTCTAATGTGTTTTTGGCATAACTCTTAGCCCGAAAAACATTTCTAAAAGATTCTTGTGCCTAAAATGGTTTTTTTCCACGCTTCACAGCTCAGTCACGTCGGAATGTGGAAACAATAAAGTTGAATTTTTCGTACAAGTAGTTCCCTACATTGAACGTGAAAAGTATTTTGCCCAAAACTCTTATCTCGGAAAACATTTCTAAATAATTCTTGCGCCTAAAGTGGCATTTTTCCAAGCTCAACATATTCCTCAAGATCGAATGGGAAAAAAATGAAGTCGGATTTTTCGTTCCGGTTGTGCCCTGCATTGATGCTCTAATGTGTTTTTGGCATAACTCTTAGCCCGAAAAACATTTCTAAAAGATTCTTGTGCCTAAAATGGTTTTTTTCCACGCTCCACAGCTCCGTCACGTCAGAATGTGGAAACAATAAAGTTGAATTTTTCGTACAAGTAGTTCCCTACATTGAACGTGAAAAGTATTTTGCCCAAAACTCTTATCTCGGAAAACATTTCTAAATTAATTCTTGCGCCTAAAGTGGCATTTTTCCAAGCTCAACATATTCCTCAAGATCGAATGGGAAAAAAATGAAGTCGGATTTTTCGTTCCGGTTGTGCCCTGCATTGATGCTCTAAAGTGTTTTTGGCATAACTCTTAGCCCGAAAAACATTTCTAAAAGATTCTTGTGCCTAAAATGGTTTTTTTCCACGCTTCACGGCTCAGTCACGTCGGAATGTGGAAACAATAAAGTTGAATTTTTCGTACAAGTAGTTCCCTACATTGAACGTGAAAAGTATTTTGCCCAAAACTCTTATCTCGGAAAACATTTCTAAATAATTCTTGCGCCTAAAGTGGCATTTTTCCAAGCTCAACATATTCCTCAAGATCGAATGGGAAAAAAATGAAGTCGGATTTTTCGTTCCGGTTGTGCCCTGCATTGATGCTCTAATGTGTTTTTGGCATAACTCTTAGCCCGAAAAACATTTCTAAAAGATTCTTGTGCCTAAAATGGTTTTTTTCCACGCTTCACGGCTCAGTCACGTCGGAATGTGGAAACAATAAAGTTGAATTTTTTCGTACAAGTAGTTCCCTACATTGAACGTGAAAAGTATTTTGCCCAAAACTCTTATCTCGGAAAACATTTCTAAATAATTCTTGCGCCTAAAGTGGCATTTTTCCAAGCTCAACATATTCCTCAAGATCGAATGGGAAAAAAATGAAGTCGGATTTTTCGTTCCGGTTGTGCCCTGCATTGATGCTCTAATGTGTTTTTGGCATAACTCTTAGCCCGAAAAACATTTCTAAAAGATTCTTGTGCCTAAAATGGTTTTTTTTCCACGCTCCACAGCTCGGTCACGTCGGAATGTGGAAACAATAAAGTTGAATTTTTTCGTACAAGTAGTTCCCTACATTGAACGTGAAAAGTATTTTGCCCAAAACTCTTATCTCGGAAAACATTTCTAAATAATTCTTGCGCCTAAAGTGGCATTTTTCCAAGCTCAACATATTCCTCAAGATCGAATGGGAAAAAAATGAAGTCGGATTTTTCGTTCCGGTTGTGCCCTGCATTGATGCTCTAATGTGTTTTTGGCATAACTCTTAGCCCGAAAAACATTTCTAAAAGATTCTTGTGCCTAAAATGGTTTTTTTCCACGCTTCACGGCTCGGTCACGTCGGAATGTGGAAACAATAAAGTTGAATTTTTCGTACAAGTAGTTCCCTACATTGAACGTGAAAAGTATTTTGCCCAAAACTCTTATCTCGGAAAACATTTCTAAATAATTCTTGCGCCTAAAGTGGCATTTTTCCAAGCTCAACATATTCCTCAAGATCGAATGGGAAAAAAATGAAGTCGGATTTTTCGTTCCGGTTGTGCCCTGCATTGATGCTCTAATGTGTTTTTGGCATAACTCTTAGCCCGAAAAACATTTCTAAAAGATTCTTGTGCCTAAAATGGTTTTTTTCCACGCTCACGGCTCAGTCACGTCGGAATGTGGAAACAATAAAGTTGAATTTTTCGTACAAGTAGTTCCCTACATTGAACGTGAAAAGTATTTTGCCCCAAAACTCTTATCTCGGAAAACATTTCTAAATAATTCTTGCGCCTAAAGTGGCATTTTTCCAAGCTCAACATATTCCTCAAGATCGAATGGGAAAAAAATGAAGTCGGATTTTTCGTTCCGGTTGTGCCCTGCATTGATGCTCTAATGTGTTTTTGGCATAACTCTTAGCCCGAAAAACATTTCTAAAAGATTCTTGTGCCTAAAATGGTTTTTTTCCACGCTCCCACGGCTCAGTCACGTCGGAATGTGGAAACAATAAAGTTGAATTTTTCGTACAAGTAGTTCCCTACATTGAACGTGAAAAGTATTTTGCCCCAAAACTCTTATCTCGGAAAACATTTCTAAATAATTCTTGCGCCTAAAGTGGCATTTTTCCAAGCTCAACATATTCCTCAAGATCGAATGGGAAAAAAATGAAGTCGGATTTTTCGTTCCGGTTGTGCCCTGCATTGATGCTCTAATGTGTTTTTGGCATAACTCTTAGCCCGAAAAACATTTCTAAAAGATTCTTGTGCCTAAAATGGTTTTTTTCCACGCTTCACGGCTCAGTCACGTCGGAATGTGGAAACAATAAAGTTGAATTTTTTCGTACAAGTAGTTCCCTACATTGAACGTGAAAAGTATTTTGCCCAAAACTCTTATCTCGGAAAACATTTCTAAATAATTCTTGCGCCTAAAGTGGCATTTTTCCAAGCTCAACATATTCCTCAAGATCGAATGGGAAAAAAATGAAGTCGGATTTTTCGTTCCGGTTGTGCCCCTGCATTGATGCTCTAAAGTGTTTTTGGCATAACTCTTAGCCCGAAAAACATTTCTAAAAGATTCTTGTGCCTAAAATGGTTTTTTTCCACGCTCCACGGCTCGTCACGTCGGAATGTGGAAACAATAAAGTTGAATTTTTCGTACAAGTAGTTCCCTACATTGAACGTGAAAAGTATTTTGCCCAAAACTCTTATCTCGGAAAACATTTCTAAATAATTCTTGCGCCTAAAGTGGCATTTTTCCAAGCTCAACATATTCCTCAAGATCGAATGGGAAAAAAATGAAGTCGGATTTTTCGTTCCGGTTGTGCCCTGCATTGATGCTCTAATGTGTTTTTGGCATAACTCTTAGCCCGAAAAACATTTCTAAAAGATTCTTGTGCCTAAAATGGTTTTTTTCCACGCTCTACGGCTCAGTCACGTCGGAATGTGGAAACAATAAAGTTGAATTTTTCGTACAAGTAGTTCCCTACATTGAACGTGAAAAGTATTTTGCCCAAAACTCTTATCTCGGAAAACATTTCTAAATAATTCTTGCGCCTAAAGTGGCATTTTTCCAAGCTCAACATATTCCTCAAGATCGAATGGGAAAAAAAATGAAGTCGGATTTTTCGTTCCGGTTGTGCCCTGCATTGATGCTCTAATGTGTTTTTGGCATAACTCTTAGCCCGAAAAACATTTCTAAAAGATTCTTGTGCCTAAAATGGTTTTTTTCCACGCTCCACGGCTCAGTCACGTCGGAATGTGGAAACAATAAAGTTGAATTTTTCGTACAAGTAGTTCCCTACATTGAACGTGAAAAGTATTTTGCCCAAAACTCTTATCTCGGAAAACATTTCTAAATAATTCTTGCGCCTAAAGTGGCATTTTTCCAAGCTCAACATATTCCTCAAGATCGAATGGGAAAAAAATGAAGTCGGATTTTTCGTTCCGGTTGTGCCCTGCATTGATGCTCTAATGTGTTTTTGGCATAACTCTTAGCCCGAAAAACATTTCTAAAAGATTCTTGTGCCTAAAATGGTTTTTTTCCACGCTTCACGGCTCAGTCACGTCGGAATGTGGAAACAATAAAGTTGAATTTTTCGTACAAGTAGTTCCCTACATTGAACGTGAAAAGTATTTTGCCCAAAACTCTTATCTCGGAAAACATTTCTAAATAATTCTTGCGCCTAAAGTGGCATTTTTCCAAGCTCAACATATTCCTCAAGATCGAATGGGAAAAAAATGAAGTCGGATTTTTCGTTCCGGTTGTGCCCTGCATTGATGCTCTAATGTGTTTTTGGCATAACTCTTAGCCGAAAAACATTTCTAAAAGATTCTTGTGCCTAAAATGGTTTTTTTCCACGCTTCACGGCTCAGTCACGTCGGAATGTGGAAACAATAAAGTTGAATTTTTTCGTACAAGTAGTTCCCTACATTGAACGTGAAAAGTATTTTGCCCAAAACTCTTATCTCGGAAAACATTTCTAAATAATTCTTGCGCCTAAAGTGGCATTTTTCCAAGCTCAACATATTCCTCAAGATCGAATGGGAAAAAAATGAAGTCGGATTTTTCGTTCCGGTTGTGTCCCGCATTGATGCTCTAATGTGTTTTTGGCATAACTCTTAGCCCGAAAAACATTTCTAAAAGATTCTTGTGCCTAAAATGGTTTTTTTCCACGCTCTCACGGCTCAGTCACGTCGGAATGTGGAAACAATAAAGTTGAATTTTTCGTACAAGTAGTTCCCTACATTGAACGTGAAAAGTATTTTGCCCAAAACTCTTATCTCGGAAAACATTTCTAAATAATTCTTGCGCCTAAAGTGGCATTTTTTCCAAGCTCAACATATTCCTCAAGATCGAATGGGAAAAAAATGAAGTCGGATTTTTCGTTCCGGTTGTGCCCTGCATTGATGCTCTAATGTGTTTTTGGCATAACTCTTAGCCCGAAAAACATTTCTAAAAGATTCTTGTGCCTAAAATGGTTTTTTTTCCACGCTCCACGGCTCAGTCACGTCGGAATGTGGAAACAATAAAGTTGAATTTTTCGTACAAGTAGTTCCCTACATTGAACGTGAAAAGTATTTTGCCCAAAACTCTTATCTCGGAAAACATTTCTAAATAATTCTTGCGCCTAAAGTGGCATTTTTCCAAGCTCAACATATTCCTCAAGATCGAATGGGAAAAAAAATGAAGTCGGATTTTTCGTTCCAGTTGTGCCCTGCATTGATGCTCTAAAGTGTTTTTGGCATAACTCTTAGCCCGAAAAACATTTCTAAAAGATTCTTGTGCCTAAAATGGTTTTTTTCCATGCTCCACAGCTCCGTCACGTCAGAATGTGAAAACAATAAAGTTGAATTTTTTCGTACAAGTAGTTCCCTACATTGAACGTGAAAAGTATTTTGCCCAAAACTCTTATCTCGGAAAACATTTCTAAATAATTCTTGCGCCTAAAGTGGCATTTTTCCAAGCTCAACATATTCCTCAAGATCGAATGGGAAAAAAATGAAGTCGGATTTTTCGTTCCAGTTGTGCCTGCATTGATGCTCTAAAGTGTTTTTGGCATAACTCTTAGCCCGAAAAACATTTCTAAAAGATTCTTGTGCCTAAAATGGTTTTTTTTCCACGCTTCACGGCTCGGTCACGTCGGAATGTGGAAACAATAAAGTTGAATTTTTCGTACAAGTAGTTCCCTACATTGAACGTGAAAAGTATTTTGCCCAAAACTCTTATCTCGGAAAACATTTCTAAATAATTCTTGCGCCTAAAGTGGCATTTTTCCAAGCTCAACATATTCCTCAAGATCGAATGGGAAAAAAATGAAGTCGGATTTTTCGTTCCAGTTGTGCCCTGCATTGATGCTCTAAAGTGTTTTTGGCATAACTCTTAGCCCGAAAAACATTTCTAAAAGATTCTTGTGCCTAAAATGGTTTTTTTCCACGCTTCACGGCTCAGTCACGTCGGAATGTGGAAACAATAAAGTTGAATTTTTCGTACAAGTAGTTCCCTACATTGAACGTGAAAAGTATTTTGCCCAAAACTCTTATCTCGGAAAACATTTCTAAATAATTCTTGCGCCTAAAGTGGCATTTTTCCAAGCTCAACATATTCCTCAAGATCGAATGGGAAAAAAATGAAGTCGGATTTTTCGTTCCAGTTGTGCCCTGCATTGATGCTCTAAAGTGTTTTTGGCATAACTCTTAGCCCGAAAAACATTTCTAAAAGATTCTTGTGCCTAAAATGGTTTTTTTCCACGCTTCACAGCTCCGTCACGTCAGAATGTGGAAACAATAAAGTTGAATTTTTCGTACAAGTAGTTCCCTACATTGAACGTGAAAAGTATTTTGCCCAAAACTCTTATCTCGGAAAACATTTCTAAATAATTCTTGCGCCTAAAGTGGCATTTTTCCAAGCTCAACATATTCCTCAAGATCGAATGGGAAAAAAATGAAGTCGGATTTTTCGTTCCAGTTGTGCCCTGCATTGATGCTCTAATGTGTTTTTGGCATAACTCTTAGCCCGAAAAACATTTCTAAAAGATTCTTGTGCCTAAAATGGTTTTTTTCCATGCTTCACGGCTCAGTCACGTCGGAATGTGGAAACAATAAAGTTGAATTTTTTCGTACAAGTAGTTCCCTACATTGAACGTGAAAAGTATTTTGCCCAAAACTCTTATCTCGGAAAACATTTCTAAATAATTCTTGCGCCTAAAGTGGCATTTTTCCAAGCTCAACATATTCCTCAAGATCGAATGGGAAAAAAAATGAAGTCGGATTTTTCGTTCCGGTTGTGCCCTGCATTGATGCTCTAATGTGTTTTTGGCATAACTCTTAGCCCGAAAAACATTTCTAAAAGATTCTTGTGCCTAAAATGGTTTTTTTCCACGCTCCACAGCTCCGTCACGTCAGAATGTGGAAACAATAAAGTTGAATTTTTCGTACAAGTAGTTCCCTACATTGAACGTGAAAAGTATTTTGCCCAAAACTCATATCTCGGAAAACATTTCTAAATAATTCTTGCGCCCTAAAGTGGCATTTTTCCAAGCTCAACATATTCCTCAAGATCGAATGGGAAAAAAATGAAGTCGGATTTTTCGTTCCGGTTGTGCCCTGCATTGATGCTCTAAAGTGTTTTTGGCATAACTCTTAGCCGAAAAACATTTCTAAAAGATTCTTGTGCCTAAAATGGTTTTTTCCACGCTTCACAGCTCGTCACGTCGAATGTGGAAACAATAAAGTTGAATTTTTCGTACAAGTAGTTCCCTACATTGAACGTGAAAAGTATTTTGCCCAAAACTCTTATCTTGGAAAAGATTTCTAATTGATTCTTGCGCCTAAAGTGGCATTTTTCCAAGCTCAACATATTCCTCAAGATCGAATGGGAAAAAAATGAAGTCGGATTTTTCGTTCCAGTTGTGCCCTGCATTGATGCTCTAAAGTGTTTTTGGCATAACTCTTAGCCCGAAAAACATTTCTAAAAGATTCTTGTGCCTAAAATGGTTTTTTTCCACGCTTCACAGCTCCGTCACGTCTGAATGTGGAAACAATAAAGTTGAATTTTTCGTACAAGTAGTTCCCTACATTGAACGTGAAAAGTATTTTGCCCAAAACTCTTATCTCGAAAAACATTTCTAATTGATTCTTGCGCCTAAAGTGGCATTTTTCCAAGCTCAACATATTCCTCAAGATCGAATGGGAAAAAAAATGAAGTCGGATTTTTCGTTCCAGGTTGTGCCTGCATTGATGCTCTAATGTGTTTTTGGCATAACTCTTAGCCCGAAAAACATTTCTAAAAGATTCTTGTGCCTAAAATGGTTTTTTTTCCATGCTTCACGGCTCGGTCACGTCGGAATGTGGAAACAATAAAGTTGAATTTTTCGTACAAGTAGTTCCCTACATTGAACGTGAAAAGTATTTTGCCCAAAACTCTTATCTCGGAAAACATTTCTAAATGATTCTTGCGCCTAAAGTGGCATTTTTCCAAGCTCAACATATTCCTCAAGATCGAATGGGAAAAAAATGAAGTCGGTTTTTTCGTTCCTGTTGTGCCCTGCATTGATGCTCTAATGTGTTTTTGGCATAACTCTTAGCCCGAAAAACATTTCTAAAAGATTCTTGTGCCTAAAATGGTTTTTTTTCCATGCTTCCGGCTCAGTCACGTCGGAATGTGGAAACAATAAAGTTGAATTTTTCGTACAAGTAGTTCCCTACATTGAACGTGAAAAGTATTTTGCCCAAAACTCTTATCTCGGAAAACATTTCTAAATAATTCTTGCGCCTAAAGTGGCATTTTTTCCAAGCTCAACATATTCCTCAAGATCGAATGGGAAAAAAATGAAGTCGGATTTTTCGTTCCAGTTGTGCCCTGCATTGATGCTCTAATGTGTTTTTGGCATAACTCTTAGCCCGAAAAACATTTCTAAAAGATTCTTGTGCCTAAAATGGTTTTTTTCCACGCTTCGCAGCTCCGTCACGTCAGAATGTGGAAACAATAAAGTTGAATTTTTTCGTACAAGTAGTTCCCTACATTGAACGTGAAAAGTATTTTGCCCAAAACTCTTATCTCGGAAAACATTTCTAAATAATTCTTGCGCCTAAAGTGGCATTTTTCCAAGCTCAACATATTCCTCAAGATCGAATGGGAAAAAAATGAAGTCGGATTTTTCGTTCCAGTTGTGCCACTGCATTGATGCTCTAATGTGTTTTTGGCATAACTCTTAGCCCGAAAAACATTTCTAAAAGATTCTTGTGCCTAAAATGGTTTTTTTTCCACGCTTCACAGCTCAGTCACGTCGGAATGTGGAAACAATAAAGTTGAATTTTTCGTACAAGTAGTTCCCTACATTGAACGTGAAAAGTATTTTGCCCAAAACTCTTATCTCGGAAAACATTTCTAAATGATTCTTGCGCCTAAAGTGGCATTTTTCCAAGCTCAACATATTCCTCAAGATCGAATGGGAAAAAAATGAAGTCGGATTTTTCGTTCCAGTTGTGCCCTGCATTGATGCTCTAATGTGTTTTTGGCATAACTCTTGCCTGAAAAACATTTCTAAAAGATTCTTGTGCCTAAAATGGTTTTTTTCCACGTTTCACGGCTCCGTCACGTCGAATGTGGAAACAATAAAGTTGAATTTTTCGTACAAGTAGTTCCCTACATTGAACGTGAAAAGTATTTTGCCCAAAAACTCTTATCTCGGAAAACATTTCTAAATAATTCTTGCGCCTAAAGTGGCATTTTTCCAAGCTCAACATATTCCTCAAGATCGAATGGGAAAAAAATGAAGTCGGATTTTTCGTTCCAGTTGTGCCCCTGCATTGATGCTCCTAAAGTGTTTTTGGCATAACTCTTAGCCCGAAAAACATTTCTAAAAGATTCTTGTGCCTAAAATGGTTTTTTTCCACGCTTTACGGCTCTAGTCACGTCAGAATGTGGAAACAATAAAGTTGAATTTTTCGTACAAGTAGTTCCCTACATTGAACGTGAAAAGTATTTTGCCCAAAAACTCTTATCTCGGAAAACATTTCTAAATGATTCTTGCGCCTAAAGTGGCATTTTCTCCAAGCTCAACATATTCCTCAAGATCGAATGGGAAAAAAATGAAGTCGGATTTTTTCGTTCCAAGTTGTGCCCTGCATTGATGCTCTAATGTGTTTTTGGCATAACTCTTAGCCCGAAAAACATTTCTAAAAGATTCTTGTGCCTAAAATGGTTTTTTTCCATGCTTCACACTCCGTCACGTCGGAATGTGGAAACAATAAAGTTGAATTTTTAGTACAAGTAGTTCCCTACATTGAACGTGAAAAGTATTTTGCCCAAAACTCTTATCTCGGGAAAACATTTTCTAAATAATTCTTGCGCCTAAAGTGGCATTTTTTCCAAGCTCAACATATTCCTCAAGATCCGAATGGGAAAAAAATGGAAGTCGGATTTTTCGTTCCAGTTGTGCCACTGCATTGATGCTCTAATGTGTTTTTGGCATAACTCTTAGCCCGAAAAACATTTCTAAAAGATTCTTGTGCCTAAAATGGTTTTTTTCCACGCTCTACAGCTCCGTCACGTCGGAATGTGGAAACAATAAAGTTGAATTTTTTCGTACAAGTAGTTCCCTACATTGAACGTGAAAAGTATTTTGCCCAAAACTCTTATCTCGGAAAACATTTCTAATTAATTCTTGCGCCTAAAGTGGCATTTTTCCAAGCTCAACATATTCCTCAAGATCGAATGGGAAAAAAATGAAGTCGGATTTTTCGTTCCGGTTGTGCCTATGCATTGATGCTCTAATGTGTTTTTGGCATAACTCTTAGGCCGAAAAACATTTCTAAAAGATTCTTTTGCCTAAAATGGTTTTTTCCACGCTTCCATGACTCGTCACGTCGGAATGTGGAAACAATAAAGTTGAATTTTCGTACAAGTAGTTCCCTACATTGAACGTGAAAAGTATTTTACTTGAAAACTCTTATCTCGGAAAACATTTCTAAATAATTCTTGCGCCTAAAGTGGCATTTTCCAAGCTCGACATATTCCTCAAGATCGAATGGGAAAAAAATTAAGTCGGATTTTCGTTCAGTTGCTGCCCTACATTGATGCTCCAAAGTGTTTTTGGCATAACTCTTCGGCCGAAAAACATTTCTAAAAGATTCTTGTGCCTTAAATGGTTTTTTCCACGCTCCCACAACTCCGTCACGCGTCGAGAATGTGGAAACCATAAAGTTGAATTTTTTCTTTCAAGTGGTTCCCCACATTGAACGTGCAAAATATTTTGCCCCGAAACTCTTATCTCGGAAAACATTTCCCAATAGATTCTTGCGCCTAAAGTGGCATTTCTCAAGCTCAACATATTCCTCAGATCGAATGGGAAAAAAATTAAGTCGTATTTTTTGTTCCAGTTGTGCCCTGCGTGTGCTGCTCCAATGTGTTTTTGGCATAACTCTTAGCCCGAAAAACATTTCTAAAAGATTCTTGTGCCTAAAATGGTTTTTTTCCACGCTTTACAGCTCCGTCACGTCAGAATGTGGAAACAATAAAGCGCAATTTTTCGTACAAGTAGTTCCTACATTGAACGTAAAAGTATTTTGCCCAAAATCTTATCTCGGAAAGCATTTTAAAATAATTCTTGCGCCTAAAGTGGCATTTTTCCAAGCTCAACATATTCCTCAAGATCGAATGGGATAAAAATGAAGTCGGATTTTTGGTTCCAGTTTGCCCTGCATTGATGCTATAATGTGTTTTTGGCATAACTCTTAGCCCGAAAAACATTTCTAAAGATTCTTGTGCCTAAAGGAGTTTTTTCCACGCTTCACAGCTCCGTCACGTCAGAATGTTGAAACAATAAAGTTGAATTTTCGTACAAAGTAGTTGCCTACATTGAACGTGAGAAAAGTATTTGGCCCGGAAAACACTAATCTCGGAAAATATTTCTAAATAATTCTCTTGCGCCTAAAGTGGCATTTTTCCAAGCTCATCATATTCCTCAAGATCGAATGGGAAAAAAATGAAGTCAGTTTTTCGTTCAGTCATTGCCCTGCATTGATGCTCTAATGTGTTTT
>CANSZD010001221.1:617500-623380 GCA_947648045.1 Beta corolliflora
ATTGAAGCCTTGATAAGCGAACTAATAAAATATCTAGCAAAATAGCGACAACGGTAGCTATTTGAAGCTCTCAAGTCCGAGTCTATTCTTGATTTTTTGCACCTTTATTATATCCGAATACTTTCAAAAAAGACATAAATTATAATCAGTACATGAACATTTTTTTTTTTTTTTTAATAAGGTAAGGAGAAACCTTGACAAGTTGGGGGGAATAAAGGGGATCCCAATTGCTAGGGGTGAGAATCGATCCCTAAGCCTCTCTCGGAACCGGGAGGAAGCTTCAAACAATGCTAAATTTATCCCTCACTCTCAATCAGTACATGAACATGATAATATGAACTCTAACATGATAATATTAGTCTCATATATAGTAGAAATATTGGCTAATGCTACATCTACCAATAGGAGATTATCTCATAGTTCTAGACAGAATCACATGTACTTGTATCCTTTTTAAAACAAAATCTATTGATATTAGTTTGAAAAATCCATAACAAAGTAAAACACAAACTTGACCAAGACAACTTCAGATTAATTTAATGACATAACTAAAAGTATATATTATAAATCACAACCAATTTTAGAAAAGCAATTGAAGAAACCAATTGACTCATACTCAACATCAAAAAGATACTACTAAATTATGGGGCAACAAAAAAATTTCATAACAAATGCAATATATATTTTCAAATGAACATACTTACTTTCCACAATATAATATCTATCAACATGAAAAACGAACGGATCCACCGCTCCAAATCACGGCCACGATCAAAATAATTCTTGAAAAATAAAAGCAAATTTTCAAATATAACTATAATCAAGACCATATATCTCACGTCAATCAAATGTGAATCAATTAAGCAATAGAAAATCATACTCAGAGATAATAAAACAAGAAATGAAGTGAAATAACTTGCACCCGAGGTAGAAAAAATTGGCAAAAGTTTCAGTTGAAAAAATACGCACAAGTCAAAATGAACAAATTTCATTTCATGAGTCAAGGCCCGGTTCAGAAAATTACACAAAAGAAGGCCAAATGTAACAGACGAAAAATTGAAGTGATAGAGAGAAACATAATCCTCAATTTATGAACTCTTTCCCTTTGTCTCGAATGTTGTGCCAAACATTTTCATTGCTATCTCTCTCCCATCCACCAATTTCCCCTACACCCAAAACATAATCCTCAATTTCTCATCATGGTATTGGGTACTACCAAATTTCTTTTTTCTTTATCATAAATATATAAATTCAATTCCTAGTTTTTAAATTAGACAAGGAGAAGGGACAAATTAATCTCTATTATATAAGGCAACTATAGGGGGACACCAAAATATAAAAACTCCTATTTTACCCCCATTAAATAAAGTAAATTACATCTTTTTTTTTAGAGGAAAGCAAATTACATCTAATAAAATAAATTACAATCAATCTTTTTACAAAATCAAAAAAAGGAAAAAAAAAATACAACTAAGTTAACTGCTTATTTCAAAAATCAAAAAAACAATAATTAAAAAAAAATATAAACCACCGGGTAAACAAAAAAAAAACTGTAACATACCAACAAAAAATCCTAAATAAAGGGGGAAAAAACTTCAACAACACAAGGCAGTTTGATAAAATCTTCAGTTCTTCCACTTCTCACAACTTCCGCCTTTAATTTTAAAAACACCACAAAATCACCAGAACTCAAATCAGAATTTCTATTACTTAACCAAGATAAGGTAATTACAGTGATTTGTTCATAACAATCCTTATATAATTTAATTTGAAAAATAATCATTCTTTTCTATGTGTAAATTTTATACATGGTCTTCACAAGCATTGCAATCAACAATTCTTACTTCTCTCTCACACAATTCTTTCTGTCAGTAATAATATTTACTAATCCAAATTCATTGAATTGATAGCGATTTTTGTGTGTATTTTTTACAGAACAGAAGTAGAGAGAAAAGTAGTCGACCAAGTATCTCATACAAATTATATCATCAAGAAAGGCACTTGGAAGGTGAAGAGGTATTTCCTAATAAAATTGAATTGCAAATAATAAAAAAACTACGGATAAGCATATTAGAATTGTTGTATGTTCTTCCTATCCTTGATGTTTTGGCTACAAAATTTAATGTTGTTGTTTGTTTCGAAGTTTTAACAAGTTTTGCAACTATAAATGTTCCTTGCAGCATCTTTTAGAGTACAATGATAGATCGACCTTGGTCATGAAGCTAGAGAGATCTTGATTGAAGATTTGGTAATGTATTGCAATGGCTTTTGCATAGTTTAAATTGTGGAGCCTGATTAATTGATTTAATTTGTGGAATTTTTTCCTTCAGGTTAGAGAAATAACTTCGGTGTGGCAAACTCTTGGTCGGGCACTTCCCCTGACATGTACACACATAAAGTTTGGTTCTTGGATGGGCGGTGATCGAGATGGAAATCCTAATGTATTTGCCAAGGTAAGGTTACATTATCTTGATAGTAAAATTGATATGCACAGTAGTATTAGAAAATTAAACATCTCGGGTTTTTGAATATTATATATATGTTTCTATACCCATTTAAATGCTCTTGATATACAAACTTGGGCCTTGGAGTAGTTGATGAGTAGCCGATGAGCCTCTAGAGGTGAGAAAGCATGAGATATCCCAAGATGTCCTTGGAGCCTTCGAGGAGAGCTTGATAGGAGGAGGGAGAGTGTGCGTTAGAAGCAATGGGCGTGAATGCGTGATGTGTTTAATGGGGAAGTGATATGTATTATAAGCAGTTAACTTAGTTGTATTTTTTTTTTCCTTTTTTTGATTTTGTAAAAAGATTGATTGTAATTTATTTTATTAGATGTAATTTGCTTTCCTCTAAAAAAAAAAGATGTAATTTGCTTTATTTAATGGGGGTAAAATAGGAGTTTTTATATTTTTGGTGTCCCCCATAGTTTCTTATATAATAGAGATATATATAGGTATAAGGATTATTATGTACTAGAGAGTAGAGACATATTCATGTAAAAAATATTGATGTATTTTTAATCAATCACATATTCACATTACCCTTTGAACTTTTTGGAGAAATAAACTACATTTTGCTTAATTATACACATTATGAATGTGGGAAGATTGAATTTTCAATTATATCAATGTTATTATCATAGGTAGCAGATAATCAGCTTATTATTATTGTCATTCATACTTTGATTGTCTCTCTATCTCATGATTCACATATTTTTTGCAATATTATGTTTTTCATGTTTCAGATTTGTGTTGTTGAAACGAATTATAAACGGACTACATGTATGTAATAATATTATTATCAGCTCGAAACAAAGTTAGAACAAAAGACTTCAAATTCCTACAAGAACCCATACAATAAGGTACAAATTATAATACTTAAATAAATTAATAGTAGTTTTATTATTCCTACAAAGTTATAGTTAGATTAAAAGATTAAAATGTACAAAAAAAATAGATTAGCAAATATGGGTAAGCATATTAATAATCTACAAGGTTCTTGATATAAATAATATAAAATAAAAACAAGCAACAATGCTCGGAAGGTATCTGTAATTAGTTGTAGTTTTATTAGTCCCTAAAAGTTATAGTTAGATTACAAGCTTAAAAAAAGATCTCATAAATTATTATTAAATATGGGAGTGCATGTAGTTAGGTATCATGAAGGCAAATTACGCAATTGAAGCACAATATATTAAATGTTCATTTACTTTCTTTGTTATTACATTGTTGTACTATAAATATGTTTTTCTTTAGGAAAACTTTATAAATGATTTTTCTACAAATTGTACTAGATGTAATTACGCAATCAATTTAATTTTGATAACGATTTCGCACGCATAGCGTGCATATAAGGCTAGTAATATAAACCCAAACCTTCCCTTAACCTATGTTTAAATTATTTTCTTTTTGTTCGTTTACCTTCTCTAATATTCGATGTTGCAATTAATAAAAAATGGAGAAAGTAATAGCTTACCTTAAACACAGGACCGAAACCCCCTTCGCCTAGTTTATGAGGAAGGATGAAATTTATCGGTTGCTTTAGACAATATCTCATATGAAAATTGCTTTTGTTCTTGTCTTTGCAATCTTACGTAAGTCCGCTTCTTGTGCTGCAATTTTCATCGGGAGAGAAAGAGGGGGAGGGGAGGATGATGTTGAGGGAGAGAGAATGAGAGATTAGAGTTAGGTTCGCTCAGAAAATGACGAAATGAGGCGGGTTCCAAAAAAAGGGGTTTATATAGGAGAGTTAGGGTTTTTAATTTGTTTGGGGCCGATGGATGAAAACTATAGGGATGAGATTTGCTCTCGAGCTTTTTTTTTTTCGAAGAGACTAGAGAGTTTGAGGAGATTAGAGAGTAAATGAAGGGGGCTGACGGTTGAGATTTGTTTTTTTTAATGAAGGGGTTTGAGATTTGTTTTTTTCTTAATGAAGAGGGTGAGATTTGCTCATTCATGAGGGATCCATGACATTCAATTTTAGACCAATGAGCATTGCGTTAGAAGCACATGGATTGCTTACATTACCATTTTGATTAATGGTTGAAATCTCATCTTTCTCAAATCAACGGCCTTTAATTTTCATTTGAGAATTCTAAATTTGATCAATGGATTGTTTGCATTACTATTTTCATTTCGAGAATTCTAAATTTCTATTTTCTAATTCTACTATTATTGGTTTAATTAACTTTAAAAATTATTGATTATTGACTTATTGTTAGAAATTAATATAAAATTGTAAATTTGAAACTTTTAAAATTTAATTAGTATTCATGTATTATTAATTTTAAAGAACTTATTATTATAAACCTCACAAAATTATAAGTATGCCAATATGCGAATTTGCTAACATCGGAACATGTTATAACTTTATGAGTTATTTGTTATTTAGTATTTGTATTTCGGTATTTTTGCACTTACTAGTTAGTAGTTAACTAGTTACTAATTAAGTAACTTACTACTTAGCATCGAGTACCAAACTAGTGAACTACCAATTAACAAGTAACAAAGTAACAAGTTTGTGAAGTTAATTAATGAATACTAATTAACGAGAAAATAACAATTTACATATTGATTTTGTTTTTAACAAGTTATGAATTTAGAAAAAATCAAACAAATTAGGACTATAGCAAGACCCAAAACCGAACAAGTTGATTTGAGTCATTTGACGGTTGACCTATTTGTGATTTCAACGTTCATGTATCAATCATTAATGAGTATCCACTAATCACTATTAATGTACAATTTCATAAGTTCAAACAAACTTCATACTTTTCATGCTTTCCATTTATAATTTCATAAGTTATACTTCATCACTTCATATTTCATCTTCATACAATCATACTTTAATCTTCAACTCTACATATTATTATATCGAATATTCTAATCTAACATTTTCGTTTCTTAATTTCTAATTCTTTAATTGAACTCATCTTTAACTCTTTGTGTTATTATACGGTGACCCGGTGAGAGTGAGTAAGTTACTAACTAACTAAATGGCTAAGTCTAATGATTTTAAAGTCTCTAATAGTCTAATCATTAATCGGTATGGAGTATGGACTTATAGATTATGGTTGTTAATTGTTAGGTGTTCCGTGTCCACAAAGAAGTGTAGAACAAAAGTATATTATCTCGATTATCGAATGTCCAAAATCAAATCTATTATCCTAATTTGATAAATTAATGATTGATAATTATTCAGTAATGATTAATCACTTTAAAGTTGAAGTCTTTAATGTATATGTTATAATTCAAATATGAAATATGCAATAAAGTCAATAATCCAATAGTCATTAGGCATTAGCCAATAATATAAGTTAAGACTTTAAGTAAAGTGACTAAGTCTTAGTTTAGTCTAGTAACTTTTTAAAATTAGTAATAT